>JAQBSW010001760.1:0-122696 GCA_029291075.1 Eudiplozoon nipponicum
ACCTTTAGTTCTGCTGGCCATGCGTTCTCGTACTCGAGAATCCATTAAAACGTCTGCGTCACAACTCTTGTATGGCATGGATCTACGCCTGCCTAGTCAGCTCCCACGTCTACTACCGGCACAAGATGACCCACAAAACGAAGCTACCCGCCTTCGACTTCATTTCGGTAACATGTCCGAACAGCAGCCGAGACACACGCCTCGTCCAGTCTTCGTTCACCCACAGCTCCACAGCTGCAAGAGAGTACTCGTTCGCAACAATACTGCTGTTGCACCACTACAACCCAAGTATCGCGGTCCTTACCCGATTTTACTAAAACAGCCAAAATACTTCATCATTATGCAAGGCGCTACACCGACATCAGTAAGCATAGACAGGTTAAAACCGTTTATCGAACCACCTGATCCTGAGAGCGTTCAACCTTCTACACACGTCTCAGGCTCCGTCTGCCCACAATCTCAACCTGCTTTGTATAACGCGTAATTAATTTTTTTAAACATTAACATTTAACTATAAAATTTTTTTTAACTTTACGTTAATTTTTAGTAATTGTCTCACGTGGCATAACCACCTGTTCTTAGCTAACAATTGTGTAGCATTTTTGAACAGTTCTTTGGTATTATGCCATCTCTGAGGCAATGTTCGTGTACATATTTTTATGCAATTACCTTTGATTTTAATGTATATATTTTTACATTATAATGTATTTCTCACACATGACATTACACTGCCTATTTTGGTATGACCAGCTACTTAGAGCTAACGCTTTTGTGTAGCAACACTAAGTAGTGATCAGCTTCATATCATGGTACAGGCCACTTTCAATGCATATCTCAACTTTATCTATTTCACAAAGACCACTCTACAAATGTCATGACTACAACGTCGAGCACTCTAGCTCCTTTGGTCGTATACAAACACATTGACAACGATCCAACCTGCTTAGGTTTTCAACTTAAACCTGGCAAATTCAGAGGCGATTTACCTCGAAATCTTCACGCTGCGGCTCCAAATACTTACACTGCTCTATTTTGCCTCACGTGCTATGACCGTCCACTAGAGCTAACAATTTGTGTAGCAATCCCTAGTGGTTACCTGGCATCATATCATTGTTGAAGCAACCAACAAGCATATTTAAGCCCAGCACTTATGGTTCATCATATTTTTGCTTAACTTGGTTCGAACTCTGTCATGCATTTCTTATCTAGCCTCGCAGAGAGGAATATTTTTTTCTTTCAGAGAGGAAAGTGTTGTAACGACACAAATCAATCGCCGACATATTGCGTAAATTAAATTCAAATTTATTTACGTTGCACCAATGAGAAAAAAGCAAATTGCCGTTTAACCACGTCTAACCACGTTTAACCAATAGTATGCAAGTACACATATTGCATGCTATTTAAGCACGGTAATTTACCATGCAAGTCAGTTGTGGCATTTGCCTTCTACCTGCTTCACGCGTGTGCGTTCTGTCGGTTGTCAATACGTGTGCGCTCTGTCGGCTGTCAGTATCTACTCATCTTGTTGCGGGATACCGGAGAGACGAGCCAATTGAGTGCAGGACCTGCAGGACACCATCCACAACACGATCACAGCTCAACCACGGGAGCAACAAATCAACCAGAGTCCACCCAAGGCTCTAGGACATCTTCAACGCTGAATACTTAAAGCGAACGCATTACCCGGCCCTCTTAAGGGCCCCCATATCAGTAACTAATCTCTATTCAGAGCACCTTAACCGAGTTTGTAACGTCGTACGGCATTTACTTGAAGCCGGGGCGTTTACACTGTATTACGAAATTTACTTTATTTTTAATGTTGTTTTTTAAATAAAATGGACTATATATTTCTCTGTTTTATTATTAAGCATTGTATCGCTCTGTGATTATTTATAAAATCCCTTGTAATTTTATTATTAATATTATCTTTATTATCAAAAATAAAAAAATATTTGATGATATTCACTGGGATAGATTGTACTATTATTAATATTTTTAATAAATTAATGTTTTGTATTCGTATTAGCTCGATTTCGAGCATGTTAAGGGCCCTCTAACATAGTAGGAAAGTCCCTCCTCATTCTAAATTTTGCAAAGAACTATTCGTTTATTGTGCAACACGAGTTGTTAAATAAAAATGGATTATGATTAAGCTCGCAATAATATTGTTAGTTGGAATTCCGGGTTCGGGAAAAACGTATTTTCTACAAAACGTTAAAAATGATTTAGGAGCTGACTACAATGTTCTCGCGATACACTTTGATGAACTGATTCCACATTTAGATGGTGATAGTATTGAAGTATTATTTCTAATCGTTGACTTCAGAGAAGTGAATGGAAAAAACAGCGAAAACTTATACTCAATAAAGTGACAAACTTAGTGAAAGAAATTAAGGACAATAACGAAGGGTTGTCCCTTGTTTTAACCTTTTCCTTAAATTCTTGTATTTATAGCTGGGATATTGATAAATCCAAGAATGTCGTTATCATACTCGATGATAATTTTTATCATCGTAGTATGAGAAAAGAATACTTCCATATGGCATTAACCAGTAATTATTTTAAAATTTATTTTAGGCCGAATTGGTTATGGATCAATTTCTTGTGTGTGTCCTTTAGAAATAGCTTTACAGAGAAATGCTAAAAGACCTATTCCTTTGGATGAACATGTTATCCATCGACTTCACGATTGCATAAAATTTCCCAATCCACAAACTACATGGGAAAAATATTCCTTGGTACTGAAGTGTAATGAGAAAACTTCACCAAAAGTTACTTTATTAAGTCAATTCCTCTGTGATGTTTTGGATAATCCCTTTACAAATGAAAAATTCATTGAGTTAGAAAAAGTGAAGGAAATTGATAGGACAGCAAATAATCAAAGCGTTTTGCATTATATTGACAATGAAATTCGATGTATAATAAGGAATCTGTTTCTCACAAAATGTAGTTTGTTATTTGTTACTATTATGTTTGTAGGTGATACTTGGAAAAAAGTAAATGGTACACGCGTATGTAATGCAAAACAACTGACATTAGAATATTTTAAGAATCGTTATCCAATTTTTAACGCAGATAAAGATGATATTGAAGAAATATTCAATCAGATGCTTCGGACGACCTTTGACGTGTCTACTGTATAAATTTTAATAAAGACGCTTCAGTATCGTATTAAAAACACATTTTTTCATATATTTGTTTTTATTTCTTATTTTCTTCCTTCCAAATGCATGTATGTATTTAGAAGACACGTGTTTAAAGATGTTAGCAAGCAGGGAGGAAATGTTCCCATCAAGGAGGGCAGTCATATTAACGGAAATTCTTGTTAATTCTTCTTAATATTCGTAATAATTTGAATGACCATGGCCAATGAGACAGAAATTCGTAAAGACTCTCGGAGTTACCGTGTGTGATCGCCACCGTCTAAATAGAGGATATAGAGTAGCAATTTGAAAGAAACCTTAGATTGTCATCTGCAAAGTTGGGTTGGATTGAGCCTGTGACATTGATCTATTCCTTTGATTTCGTAATTAAAAATTTTCGACGAGAATTGCGCCTTTCGACACTAAGCGCTCACTTATTAATCGTGTGCTGAATAAGTTCATCAATACGTCACGACGAATAAGCGCGGACTCGTTAAGTAATGCGTAGTCTTGAGATCTGAGGCAGGTTTTTGTGCATCTTTGAAAGTGTGCATTTGAGTTAAGTAGAAGCGACAGGCAACTTGGGATGAGAATGCGTGATTGACCTGGAAAAACAGGGAGATATATAATTGAACAATAATTGATTTTCAAACAAAGATATGATTCAGCCGGGAATTGTGCTACCCTTCTGCTATCCACTGCGCCAGGAAAGCCTCACTTAACTGGAATTCTATAAAAATTTGTTCGGCCTACTCAAGAAATCACATAAGCAAACAGGTTATTGGTGCTGTGAACGTAAATAAACTACTCTGTTTTTAATAAGGATAAATTGAAAATTTATTGTAAGTTCATTGGCCTGGCAAGATTTTCGGGCGTCTTAGCAATTTCCAGTGATTTAAACGCAATGCTAATAACGAGATTTAATACGAAAATAAATGCGACATCAGCATCAGACTATTAACCATTTGCCTTAATCTGGATGTGATGAAATCGGTTTTCCGGCACAACAGGCTGAATTCTCTCACAATGTTCAGCGATGTTAATCATAAAAACAGAATGATGTTCCACATTGCCAAATTGAGTCAAATGCTGGTAATAATAGCATTGTAGAGGATGTTAAATCCTCCGCCTTATGTAAAATAACCTTGACTGACAAATTTAAACCACCATAGCTGATTGTAACGAACTTTATTTAAAAAGAATTTTTTCTTTTTATTTTACAGAACATTCTTTGTTTAAATACTTGATTTTAAAATTGTGCCGCTATTTTCAGTTTTTGAGTATCTCGCTCCTTGTCTGGTATTGTAAATTTTGGTCTGCTGCATTTTCACAATTTCTTGGTTAAACGATTATTTCATTAACAAATATATTGCTCCATCAATTGCCTTTTTGTTCTAATATAAAACAGAAAGGAACAGGAGCCTAGGAACAGGTATATTTGATTGTATCTTTGGTTCAAGTTTTACATCTTTCTAGATTAATTACTGTGCGGAACAGTTTCCAGCTTTCACTTTCCGATTGCCTAACTGTAAGTATCGATTTAATTGTTATCTCATATATTCATGGATACCGATATTAAATTTGAGGACACAAGTAGGTTAGTGCAGGACATAGCGGACTTGAACTTAAGTGACGCAAGCAATCATATAAGCCTATCAGACTCTACTGTGAATTTTAGGACTTCCAGCGATCTGGCATCTATGGGGCTTTCAGACTCGAATAGGTTAGGTGTTCTCAACAGCATGCTTATCATCTGTTCTGGACACCAGGGAGTAAAACGGATATCGCCAATGAAGTCAGCCGCTCAAGCTTGCGCATTTCAGCCTTTCATTCATCAGAGCACTAGGTTTTATAAATCAAGGTTGCGAGCTTGAAGTAAACACCAATCCCGTCGTATTTAACCAGTCGTCGAACAACATAACAAAACTACCGCCAGTCGCAACTCACTGACGCGTTTCGACCTTCCATGATCATCACCAGAGTACGACGGCCAAACTGACTAGCGAGGATCAGCCGCATTGCATATATATGGAAAGAAAAATTTGACATGCGGCTCTTACCTCTTGTGGTCTTGTGTACATTGTACGTGACTGGAATTGTCGGCTGTAAAATTTCTATGCAGTCACGAACACTAGCTAGATACTGTTTGTTGCGGAGAACTAATATAGATGCAAGTATGTATTAGGTGTTGCGAACCTAGTAACAAATTAGTTCAGTTGTGACCAGAAGGATAAACCAAAGACAGTGTAAACGGAAAGTATAATCTCATGCACATTCGTTTCGTGCTTACTGGTGACTCATCAGTTGGGTCAGGTATTACGCCATTTAATCACTAATATATTTGGTTGAGAAATGTGGGATAATAGGACGGTAAAATTTCCTACACGAATGTGTGAACCTGCAGTAGTGAAGCTAACATCATATAAAGTCTCGAAAAAGCGCCTTCAACGCTAACTCTCTCTCTCTCTCAATATATATATATATATATATACCGAGTCTGTAAAGGATACTAACACTATGACTATTGTTTCAGTAACCGATACCAACTTTATAGTACCGAAAAGATGCATGGTACTAAAACTATGATTGTCGAGTCGGTACATGGTACAAACATGGTGGATATCAATGTATTCTATAGTTCACCGAAATTACGAATTACAACTATTTCTGAACACGTGTTACTCGAGTAAATCCATACCCTCTGTCCTTGATCGATATCGTTTATCAAATCATTCAATTCAATATATAACAATTAGATAACGTTTGTTAGTACCACGTACCTTTTCAGTACTGTAATGTTAGTATCGTTTACTGACACAATAACCATAGTATTAGTATCCTTAACAGACTCAGTGTATATATTATATAGTGTGAGTTAGCGTTGAAGTCGCACCTTGGAGACTTTATATGATGTTAGCTTCACTATTGCTGGTTTACACATTCGTCTAGGAGATTGTACCGTCCTATTATTCCACATTCTTCTACCAAATATATATATATATATATATATATACCGGCTCCTACTGATGAGTCGCCAGTAAGCACGAAACGAATGTGCATGAGATTATACTTTCCGTTCATGCTGCCTGTGGTTTATCCTTCTGGTCACAACTGAACTAATTTGTTAATAGGTTCGCAACACTTAATACATACTTGCATATATATTAGGGCTCCGCAACAAACAGTATTTAACTGTTATATATTGAATTGAATGATTTCATGCTTACCGCGAAATGTGATAACTGATATCGATCAAGGTCAGAGTGTATTGATTTACTGGAGTAACAGGTGTTCAGAAATAGTTTTAATTCTCAGTTTCGGTTAAGTATAGAATACATTGATATCCATCATGTTGGCACCATGTACCGACTCCGCAACCATTGTGTTAGTAACATGTACCTTTTCGGTACTATAATGTTGGTATCGTCGATTGAAACAGTAGCCATAGGGTTAATATCCTTTACAGACTCGGTATATATATTATATAGAGTGAGTTAGCGTTGAAGACGCATTTTCGAGACTATATGATGTTAGCTTCACCATTGCAGGTTTACACATTCGTCTAGGAGATTTTACCGTCTTATTATTTCACATTCCTTATCCAAATATATAGTGGATAAGGGCGTAATACCAGCTACTACTGATGAGTCGCCAGTAATCACAAAACGAATATGCATGAGATTATACTTTCCGTTCATGCTGTCTTTGGTTTATCCTTCTGGTTAAAACTGAACTAATTTGTTACAAGATTCGCAATACCTAATACATACTTGCGTACGAATATTAGCTGTTTGTAGCTTTCGCCACCCACACATATATAGACAACATAATTAAACAATAACTGATTGCACTGGTGGTGGTAACAATTCTTTAAATCAAGTTTGCGAGCTTGAAGTAATCACCAATCCCATTGTATTTAACCGGTTGTCGAACAACATAACAAAACTACCGTCAATCGCAACTCACTGACGCATTTCGACCTTCCATGATCATCATCAAAGTAAGACGAAAACTGACTAGTGAGAATCAAAACGCATTGCATATATATAGAAAGAAAAATTAGATATTAATAATAATTATACATTTATTTGGCATCAAAGGCCAACTGGCCTGACCATTGAGATAACAGATCAAGGGAAGGATATGTGGAGGTGAGTGGAATTGTGACTAGCAAAGTATTTGATGGCAGGGGGGTTTGGGAAGGGAAATGTTATCAAAAACGTCAAGATAGTTCAATCTGGTGAAAAATAAATAGGAACAAAATTCCATTTGACTAGACAAGATCAATTGGAGAAAGTCCATGAATTGTCAGAGCTTCTAGGTAAAAGTGAGTTCGAAAATAAAGATAATAAAGATGGCGGATCGTAGGCAGACATCGGTCGATGGAGTCCATTGTCGTGGAGATTCAGTTGATGGAGCATAGCCAGGACATGGATGGAATCAGCCGGATTGAAAACGAGCTTCTTGCACGGGTCGCAGGCATCCGTAGAACGAGGTTGTGATTGAAGGAAGGCCAGGGAAAGTCGATGTCCTGTTGGGTTATCGGTCCTCCGCTGAAACAAGAAAGAAAAGAATTGGATGAGGAAAACTTAGTAAGGTATCCACTACGTGGATATGATGGGGTCACGAATGGGTTGAGAAGAGGTATCAGTGAGTCAAGAAGAAAGGATGAAGACCAAGGAGGTAAAGTGGAAGAATAGAGAAGTTAAAGAGAATAGCCTGGGGAGAAGTAAATGTTATGGATTGAGAAGGAACCAGTTTCGTTTCCAATCGGTGGTATCGCAAAGAAGTTTGTTGAAGAAGTACTGATGGGCTGCCTTTTTTAATTCGTGCTGGGATAGGAGCTTTATATCTGTGGGAAGAGCGTTGAAAACATTAGTGGCTTTGGAGAAATATGGTGGGGGTATGGTTAGCTTGGATAGAAGAGTTACTAGAACGTGTGGCGTAGTGGTGACTTGGGTGGGCAAAGTTGGAGAGTGGTAGGGAAGTTGAGATCTTATGGATAAAAGAAATGACTCGAAGGTGACGTGTGAACCAAAGCGGAAGAAGGTTAGCCAGAAGTAGGCGTTCCCTATAATTTTGGCATTTCGGGAAGACTCGCTTAAGAAATCTGGAGGATACCTGTTCAATAGTATACGAGGAGGCGAGGGTGAGAGGACAGTAGAATTCGCTGGCGTAAGAAATGAGGGGCAGAACGTAGACCTTGAATAATGTGAGTTGGAGAGTGGGGTTGTTAGTCTTAAAACAGATCAGACGGGCCCATTTGAAGAGTTTGGAAGTAGTGTGTGTAAGGTGTGGGGAGAAGTCTAGGGACTTAGAGAAATGAATGCCGAGATGTTTGGCCGAATCTATTATTTCTATGTCGAGGGGGTAGTTGGCAACCGGGATAGAGCAGAATGGATCAGACGAGAGTCTCATTAAGCGAGTTTTGGTGGGATTTAGTTTGAGACCGATTCTGCTGAGTTGCTAGTGGAGCGAAGATAGGAGCTCCGATATAAGGGGTGAGGAAGGGTTGGATGTTGTGGGGTTGCTGAATACGATAACCATGTCATCCGCATATTTGAAAAGATTGTCTTCAACCTGTATGTGTGCGAGTGTAAGGTTGAAGAGAATGGGACCAAGTACGGAGCCCTGGGGAACACCGGATCGGACATGGGTTGGCCTCGAGTGACTACTGCCAACTTTTACTGTCGCATATCGGTTTCGAAGATAATAACTGATAAGATTGAGAACGTTGCCGCAGATACCGCTTCTCATTAAGGCAGATTCGATTGCTGAAAATGACAGCGAGTCAAAAGCCTTGGATATATCTAGGAAGAGGAGAGTGCACTGAAGCCCTTTAGAGAAAGAAGAGTAGCAATGATCGAGAACACTAACTAAGTTGGTGGAAGATGAGCGGCCGTTCAGAAATCCATGTTGATCATCAAGGAGGTAGAAGTTTACATGAGACTTAATGAAAGGGTAGATTAGGTTGTATAAGATCCTGTCGAAGATTTTGGTGAAAGAAGGTACGATAGTAATGGGGCGGAGATCTTTAAATGATGAGATCGAGGAAGTGCCATTTTTGGGGATAGGAGAGATCGTCGAGCAAAGCCAGTCCGGGGGAAGATAGGTGGTTTCGAGACAATGATTAATAACATCTGCAATTAGAGAGAAGACGTTCCAGCCAAGCAGAGCAATCATGCTGACCGAGACACCGTATTGATCAAATTGGTGTTTAGATTTAATGTCTTTAACTGCTTGGGCGACGGAAGCCGGAGAGACGTAGAACCAGCGTAGGTTCTCGGAGTCTCCGTTGTCTAACATCTCAACAGGCGGAGTGGGAGTGGAAAATGAGTCGAGAAGGTGAGTCAGATAATCATTAGCGAAGCAGAGGTCGTCTGACTGAGAGAAGTTAATATACGAGGTTTTGGGCTTTTGCAACAATTGGTGTTTGATGATGGCGAATTTTGCCCGGGGGTTAGGAGCTGAGCGGATGCGTCTTTCGATGTGGAGCGCTTGTTTGTTGATAGCCTGATTAATGTGTCCATCAATGCGTCTCAGAGCGAGGGCGCGGGCAAGTGACGAAGTGCGTAGACGAGAGCTGCGTGCTAGGTTGTCCCGTGCCTTAAACAGAGCGTTCAACTTATTCGTCGAATGTACGTTTTGAATAGAGGTGGCGGAGTTGTAGTGGGAGGATAGGATGTTATGAACTTCGGAAAAGCACGAGGAGAGATTGTTTGGGAGAAAGAGGTCCCTCCAGTTAACAGCGTCACAGAGTCGGCGGAACTCTTCCCAGTTGGTGAATCGCCTGAACGAATGTGTGTCTTCTCGAGGGGTGAAGGATAAGAGAGGTAAGAGGAAGGATACCTGGCAGTGATCAAGATTAGGGAAGATCTCCCGAGAGTGAACATCGGTCACCTCGTTGTTGGAGAGTACACAATCCAGCTGGTTGTGCCCTCGGGTCGGAAAGTGCACGAATTGATGTAGCAAGTTGTCCGCGAAGAGTCGAAGCAGTGGGTGACTTTCCGAAGCTAGGTTATGCCAATTAGCCAAGGGGAGGTTGAGATCACCCACAACGACGTACCGATCGGAGTGTAAAGAGAAAAAAGTAGAAAGGAGTTGGGCCCCGCGAGTGTCGTCGATGAGTGAGAGATTAGGGGTCTGTAGACAACACAGGTAGATATGCTTTGGTTATGGATTAGTAGCTGAAACGAGAAAAATTCCAATCCTTGAGTGTTCGATGTCGATAAGCGTTTGGGCATAAGGAGGGATCGGACATAGGCGGCTAGACCACCCCCGCGACCGACAGTTCTGTCGCTACGAAGGAACGTGTATCCGTGAATGAGGAAGAGATCATCACAGTGGATGGAAGGGGACAGCCAGGTCTCAACAAGAAAGCAAATGTCTATCTCGTTAGAGGATAGAAAAGCTCGTAGATGATTGATTTTTGGCGTAAGTGATCTGCAATTGATGAGAATTGCGGAGAGTGCTCTGAGAGAGGGATGGTTAGATCGGGGAGGAGAAGCGTGCGGGGGCTTTCCGCTGGCGGGCGGGACGAGATCTAGGGCTGATGAGGGTGACTGACCGCTCATTGACAAGGATGGAGTGGTCAGCATCGATGTGGATTTCTTTTGTCCCTCGTTTGTCAGGTGGGTGAGGTAGTTGGAGGGTTTGAAAGCAAAGGGGGGCGAGAAGTCTGGGCTCGAGGGGGCACTCTGAAGCTGCGATGATGGGGAGAGCGGGGACAGTGACTGATCAGGAGCTGAGACGCTGCAGTCCTGGGTGGGGTCGATAATGGTTTCAATAGCGGGAGTTGAGGTTGTTGGGGCTGGGTCGAAGTCCCGATTGGCCTTGGCAGACTTACGTTTGTTCGGTATCCGGGTGGTGGCATCCGTCCCAGGAATAGCTTGTCTTGGAGATGTGGACCTTGCGGACGAACTTGGGAGAGAGGTTTCGTTGTTAGGAGGCTTGGCGCGGCATGGTCGGCCTCGGCGACGTGGTAGAGCTTGAGACTGAGAGGGAGGGCTGGTTGCGGAGTAAGGGCTAAAAGTGAGAGGGAGGCCTACAAATCTGGAGGGAGTCATCAGGGGTGGTCTGGAGGAAGGTGCATCAACGAGGATACCGTCGTGAACAGAGCGGCTTTTCTTTGGATTGCTCCAGCCCGGAAAGGCGCGATGAGCTGGAGGTGGGGGGGGTGGTGTCGGGTTGATGTGTTTGGGCTTTCTCTAGGGTCCTCTGTAGTAGCGTATGATCTCGCTTTAGTTTGACTTTCCCGGATGCTAAAGTGGGCGAGTGCAATTTGAGGTGACGAAGCTCATCGTCAGACAGTCTTTTATGTGAGGAGAGAATAAATGCTTGACCCTTACCCGACGAGATCTCTTTAAGGTGGCTATAGTTGTCTCCTATTTAGCTGATCATATCAGAGGCCAGAGCATCCTTTGAGAGAGGGGAAAGCGGGGACCATAAAAAGATGTTTCTCTTGTTTCGATTTCTCAGGGCAACCTCCCTGGCTACCCCGTTCAGAAAAGCATCAGCTTGACGCAACAAATGGGGTTGAATAGTGGATAATGAAAGGTTGCCTGTCAGGGCTCCAATTAATCCTGAGATGTCCGCCATTTGCTGTTGGAGGTCAGTGATGTTAGAGATAAGCTTTTGGGTGATGAACGGGGAGATGGGGGCTTGTGACGAGAGCTGGTTCATGGTGGAGTGAGATAGAAGAGCAGAAATATTGATGAGAGGAAAAAAGAAAAGAATGGGTATTAAAATGTCAAAAATAAAAAGGGAAATCGGGTGGGCTAGGAAAAGATCCTTGAAAACTGAAGGTAAAATCCAAAAAATGTGTGTAGGTAGATTCCTGGTGTAACCTAAAAATGAGATCAGACAAAAAAAAATCCCGAAAAACTAGATATGCGGCTCTCACCTCTATTAGTCTTGCATACATTGTACGTGATTGGAAATGTCGTCGTTAAAATTTCGGACATTCCTGGTTTCCTTCTTCTGTCTAGAGAACATCAAGCAATATAAACACAAACTTCTAAATCATGTGTGCAGTTTTGTTTAAACCGCTCCATTTTTACTTCCATGTGTGACTTGTTTATCTGATATCTGCTCACATAGCATTAGGTTGGCATACATCGCGTATGTGTTTCAGTAACTAATAAGTTGTCAGTGAAATAGAAATAACTCCACGCGTACATTCATGAGAGTGAAACTGAATTGGCTAAATAGTAATTTTCTCTTTATGCAGATTATTTGTTTTTTTCTTATCATGTGAAATGTGGTAATTAAGTGTTGTCTCAGTGTTTACGGCCGGTAACAAATCGACCTGTAAAACTTACTATATAATTCAGCAAATGAAATGTTTAACTGAACTAGATGTATATATATTGTCAACTTTTATTTTATTAATATTTGGTCACCTAGAACGGCGTAGAAAGAGAGAGTTGTGTGAGGGCTATTTTTCATGTTCTTATATGTGAACTTTTATGCTACTTTCAAAATTTATCATTTTTATTTGAATTATAAAAAGAATATATACAAGCCCATTGTATTTTGCAATTTCAAGTCTCTAAACCTCATCATTAAACCCGCTACATATTTGTTTTACCTTCTTCGTGGTACTGTGACAATCAGTCTAGACATATCGAGTTAATTATGCCTACGGGAGATGAAGATGGGCTTCCAATATAGAAGATATATAATGAGAAGAAGTCAGCTAAGAATGATAGAGAAGATTGTGGCGGTCCAACAGGCGTTGGAAACTACAACTTCATGATCTATCATTAGAGAAGAAATATCTTGCAGCCTAGCCAAACTAAATTTCGTATAAGTTTAATGGTGAATTTTTAGCTATGAAGATGTTGGCAGTACAAACTCAACATGGCAAAAAGTAGGAAAAGTAAATCCAAGAAATAGGCGACTTACTATTTATTTAAAGCCTACACGTAACGTAGAATTATGCCAACTAAAATGCATCATCTACTGAGTCGAGCGGTGGATCAGCTAAATGAAGCATCAGCAGACAACTTCAATTCCACGTTTCCCTTTATATGCAATGAAATAAAAGCTCCATTTAAGATTAGATGAATGTAATGAATGACGATCAAATCACTTGCTTCATTTGTTTCTTGAAATGCATCTGATGAAGATCTACGGTAATGTAGATCGAAATATTATGAAAAAAGAAAATTAATGGAACAATGAAAGCTGCGTTAGTCAAAACGCAGATCAGGTAATTTTACTAAACCAAACGTCGGCGCATTTATTGCTCGGGAATTAAAAAATTGGCAATTGCGAGCTTTAGTGTATCTGAAGCAAGAACTCAAGGTTCCTACGTGTGCTAAAGAAGTTCGTACACCTATTTTAATCTTCGTGTTACTAGCATCGAACTTGTGGCCTCACGACATTTCTGACACCGGAAATTTGTAGCTACTATTGTCCTTATTTCACGAGCTGAAGCTCATTTATCTTGACAGATCCCTGTAGACAGACGCCTCTATTCAGCACGTTTAAACTTGCCCACTATGGCAATTCGAGAACATCTATTAATTCAGTTCATTAAATTAAGTTTGCGAGCTTGAAGAAGACACCAATCCCATTGTATTTAACCAGTCTTCGAACAACATAACAAAACTACCGCCAGTTGCACGTAATTACGTTTTTCGTCTTTCCATGATTATCATCAGAGTACAACGGCAAATTGACTAGCGAGGATCAATCCAATGGGATTGGTGTTTACTTCAAGATCACAAACTTGATTTAAAGAATTGTTACCACCACCTATACAATCAATTATTGTTTAATCAATTAGTGAAGCCTTTTCGTTACATCTATATGCGCTGAGACTGAACATAGCACACACGGCAGAAACAATACTTTCTTTTTCTTGGTTACAACTAGCATGAATGCAAAAGTTAGAGGCTTAAATAACGCAGTATAATTTGAGCAGCATAAATTTTAAGCTCTGTGCGCAACGTTAATGGGAAACTACCGCTAGGCAGCCGCGTTATTGCATCCAGCACTGCAATTTGTTTTGAAACACTGATGCCGACTCGGACCAATCACTCGGTTCACACTCCTATTTTCTGTAAAGCTAAATAAGATTATGCTTCAAATAGATGTGCAAAGTCCAATGGACATCTTACTAACGAAAACAAGAACTTCCTATGACCGAATGTAATTGTACTTGGTGGTCTAAAATCGTAATCTTGACAAAGATAAGATTCGTTATGCAAAATCCAAATAATTTTTTATGTGGCATTGAAGGTGGTCCTAGAATTAGCAATTTTACCTCTGATGATGATTTAGAGATCCTAGGAACAAGGCGCGAAATTTCAGCAAGCTAGACTAATTTTAACAAAATTAGCATTCTACACGCATGCCTAAGCACAATTTTAAAACTGATATTTAATCATTCTAGACTAGGTTGCTTGAAGGCAGCAACAAATAAATATTTAGCGAAGCAATAAATTATCGTAGCAACACTTTTATAACCGATAAAGAGTTTCACCTTGATTGGTGGATTGAACACTATAAAGAAATATTTTCTTGGGGATCAAGTCAGTCCCTTTCTCCGAAGCGAAGCCCGTATCAGTCATGTGCAGCGATAATCACCAATGTTCGTTTAACTGTTATCATAGTTGGAAATACAGAATGCAAAGTTATCTCTAAAGTGTTGCCAAAACCGAGTCCAGATGATCCGCTACTAACCTTATTTAGGAATGCCGGCGATCTAATTATTGGGACATTGAGTAATACATTTAGAAATATATGGAATGAGGAGAACTTTCTGCTAGCTCGGAAGAGTCGACCATCATTCTTATCATTAGAAAATCGTTATTAGTGCAATAACTATTAGTATGAGCATGATTTCAAATACTAGAGAATTACAATCCGGAATGGGCAAGGTTTTACTGATATTTTTATCTCTATCTATCTACATGTATGCTGTCAGAGTTAATTGCGAGGTTAAATACTGTTTTTGAATCGATTGATCAAAAAACCCGTGGAAGAAATACACCAAACGCCTTACAAATTAGCATTAATTGTGATTTAGAAGTGTAAGCGGCTTGAGTAGTCTCTCTATCTATGCTAGATCCAGCTCTTCCCAAATAAGTACATTTTGCTTCCAATTTTAATCCTGTCATTATCATTTATCTATTAATTCTATTAATAGTAGTTATGAGGCAGCGAAGCATAAGTTATTAAATACTGCTGTATCTCTGATATCTTCAGTGTGGACTAAACACTGCGTAAGGCAAAATATATACAATACATATACTAGATCGATTTCGTATTTTTTAAATCACAGTAGCTAAGGAAACCTCTTGATGAATGCTGAAATTTGACGAAAGCAGTCTTATTGATTAATTGTGAGTTATCCGACGTAAAGTTTAGTTTATACCGACAAAAAACCATATATTCGTATTATAAATTTTTCAGCAGGAAAAATATATTGAATCGATGATGGTGAATTTATTTGCATATGCATTTGGCAGATAATAAGTGTAAATACACATAAACTTAGATGATAAATACACTAGATTTCAACTGAATGGCAGAGCTTTTAGAGTCTGCATAACATGTTTGGATGGTCTGTGTTTTGCTGTTCATTACGCTTGTTTCCTAAATGTATGACATCTGATCATTCGTTTAGTGACAGATAGTTGCCTATATGAGCTTATCATACCACAAAGGCTTACCGGACTCAATCTGCAAGAGACTGCACTGTCATACAGCCAGTGATATAACACTATTATACAGACTACTTCTACTACCACTGACAGAATAGAAAGTTGTTTAAATATCATAACTGGGAGAGATTTCTAACAGTTCAAAAATCACGATTTTAGGCGCATCACACATCACGGACCCACTTTCACATAATCAGTCTCGTTACAGCTAGGAAAAGGGGAATCCCTCCAGTTCACCCTCTTAGATGAACGAGCACGTGAAACGGTAAAAAAGCGATATTCTTTATAGCATAAACTAATTCCTCTTCTGAAACTGTCGTATTAGTACTCTAATATTCAGGTTCTTTCGTCTAACCCAAAAGCATTTAGCGATACGTTGTATCTGACACAGGTCCTAATGAGAAGCAAACAGACCTTTCCAAAATGGCTATTCTCATCTTGCTTGCCGTTGTCAATAGTTCGGCTTAAAAGGTGACGTAACGATTTCAATTTAAAATCAAATCGGAGTGATTTTACCAAGCAGTCGATTTATACACATGGGTTCGCACTCAATTTACGTTTCGCCTAGCAGTCTGCGCGACCTTCGTTAACACCCAGTTTTTCAAACAGATCTATTTTAGAATGACCACCAAGTTCTCGTGCTTCCACACGAAATCTCTTAGTGGATGCGACAAAACGACCTCCCAGTGAGCAAGACACCAGTGGCATGAAGGACAGCTGAATCACTGGAATCCAAGCCCACGAACAGGCCGGTTTAAATTTGCATTGATGACTAATTATTTTGATCACAATACATTTACCAGATGAATTTATTAACTCGCGATTCACAAGTCCCCGCATTAATAAATTTAGAACACTTCGGCCTTCCAAAGTGTATGATATACTTTTGCTTGTCGAAACATTTTTTCTTTTTAACTGGCCGTTGTTGCAGGTAGCTAGAAATTCTTGATTATTATATTCTGAAATGATAGGCTTTCTGGACGAGAAGGCAGAGTGAGTAATTATAAGATTTAATTGAAAAAAAATCTATCTATTAAATAAATTAATGGCGCTTTTAAATAAATTTTTTAAAATACAGCAATCTAGTCAGTGACACCACACACTTTGTTCATCTTTACGGCGTTATCCATTTGTTCAGGATTGGGAAGATTCAAATTATTCATGATGTTGATAAACTCATCCCTTGATTTTGTCAACCTGTATAAAGTTGAAAACAAGACAAATACAAAATATCTGGTTTTAGGTAATACTTCAGGGGTAATATAAATGATTTCAAGCTTCGTAACAAGCATTCTGTGTCCCTATTGAATGATCGAGTTAATTGAATGTGTTCATTGGCTTGGCCTATAGACCTAGTTAAATCGCTTCATAATGATACCATGAATCTTACCATGTCTAATCAGATGCAGCCAATTCTTGCGCAGGCTAGAATTTAGTTTAACTATGCAATAAATATTGGAGGTAAATGGGTAGTGATGGACTTAAAGCAAGCATGCCAGACGCGAATGATAAGTTACGGCTACTGAAATCTTTTATCATGGGCGCGTGAGGTATTGTAGATGAATAGAATAGAATATATTTATTTGGATTCAAACCACACATGTTCTATCAAATAATAAAATTAGAAAATGTACAATATAAAAAGATATCACATCACATAAATACGTGCAATTAGTTGTACTGTACAATTTATCAGCATCAGAAAGTTCAGCTGTAAAGAGTGATAGATTCTTCATCAAAAATAGGAAAATTTAAGGTATAATTCGAGTGTAACATTTTGTAAGAAAAAAAGGGAATCATGTCTAATAATTGATTGTATGCATTGTTGATTAACAAGATGATATAATGAGAGATCGCCATCGCGGCTAGTGTTTATTATAAAAATTTCAAACACTAACCATTGTAACAATAATAATTAAATATACTTGGTTGCAGAGAAATACTATATGTACAATTATGTATTAGGTATTGTGCACAAAAACACAAGTTATTCCAAATAGGTCCAGAAGCATATGCCAGTCAGTATGTGAGTTCAGGTAAACATGCTTCCTACATACTAAGGACTCTCTCATAGGAGCCGGCACTACATCACAAATCCACGGTATGTTTGGTAAGATATGTGCGAAAATTGTGATGCAATCTCCTATACTTGAGCGTATTAACACTGTAGCAGTGCAAATTTAATATACAGTCTTTAGAAAAACAACTTCAAAGCCAACCTACTATATATAGTTTGTACCTGATCTGTAGAGTTTACGAAAAATATATCGTTGGTAGTCTAAACTACACCGAGATCGAGAAGGAAAACTTTTCGGAACAAGTGGCGCACAAGCGAAGTTGAACGTTGTGAAACATATATCCATACATAATACTTATACCATGTGCAAAGATAAAGAGAAATTTTATCGGATAAATACACACACACACACACACACATATATATATATATATATATATATATATATATATATATATATATAACAGAAAATTTAAACGTTGAGCGTGAAATAAGAAAACAAACAATCATTTTTGTGCATCATTTTATAAATGAAATTGATGGAAACTGGCCTTGAAAATTAATTCTTAACTAGCTAGTCTTTAATTCGATATATAGTCATTTTATTACCTATCAGTGCACTTTTGACAGCACAATTAATACTAATTTAATCAAGGTTGCAAGCTCGGTACGAGCACGTGATCGATCATGTACATACACTCGGCAGTAAAAACTGCATTGTATAATGTAGAAAAGATAATTGATGCAGTATTTAAATATACAATTTTTGCCTTGCCAACATTATACAATTATTGGTTTATACTGACAAATGTATTTACATAATGGGACATGTGCCTATATCAAGAACGCAACCGTGATTAAAATAATAATTCATCTGGTAGACCGGTTACGTCTTTACTGATAATTCATCGCGAACAGTACAGAGTTTATTATTAAAGTAGGCTTAAATTAGTATTTGCAATAAGTGCTTCTAGGTTCTAAGTCGGATGTTCGTTCAAATAGCAATTCAAACGCTGTCTCAAAACCAATATCTTTACTTTACTGCGGCTGACTCCTTTTGGAGGATAAGCCGGCTCCACATTTCTTGGAGTTTCTTGGGAATTTGGTACAAGAAACTCCAATATCGCTTTTATCTGGAGGATGAATTCCATAATTTCGACTGGTATTTGTAACAGGTTAAGCACAAGTTCACCAATATCATTTGGTATTAAATTCCATAATTTCGGCTCAGCGCTGATGCTTCCATTGTTAGCTAATTGATTTGTATTTGTAACAGGTTAACTACGTGTTTATCAATATCAATTGGTATTAAATCGAACAGAACTCCAGGTTTTACATCGTTTTATAATTTCAATAACCTTGTTTCTACTTTCTTCCAAAATAGCAGGCATAAAAATCGGAAATAACAATCTTCAAAATACAGCATTAGCTCATACAATACACAAGACAAATACTTGATAGTTGCTCACAAAACTACTTAATTTTCTTTTAGCTATTAAATTCTGGAATATGCCAATCATTTAAGATTTCTTCAATTGACCTGTATTATAGACTTAGGCAAAATGCGCACTAAATCTCTTGGGAAACCTAATGGCTTAATATACAGATAATAATTTTCTTTTGACAATGGCCTTCTTTGCGCAATGCCTTTATTTCCTCAAATATTTGGAAGATTATTTTTTAATGCGAGCTTTATTAACATTTATAGTATCTCTTTTACGTGAATGGAAATTTTATCAGATATAAGATCCGTTTCTTTCTCATGTTTTGTATCTCACAAAACTTCTTTTTACTTTCTTTGCACATGAAAGTGTACTAAAATTTTTATAAAAGCTCTTATTCCAAAACAATATTTATCGTTTTTTTGCTTTCAGAGAACTGGCATACATGCAATTATGTAATAGTTATGGTGTAACTAGTACCACGTTAGCTCGAACAACACAATAAGCAAATGTAAAAATAGCATATAACACAGAATAATCTATTGTGAACACACATTTAATGCTATTGGCGACTTATCAGTATAAGCTTACACGATGCTCGAAGCCCACTACACATTTGGTAATTAAATGTGCGAGAATTGACTGCTGCGATCTACGTACTAAGGCAATAGCAGAATTTTCTTCACATAATACATGCGTAAACAAGGTTACACTTTTTCCTACTAACTATTCAAGCTAACTTATTATGAAATACGCAAAATCTAATACATGATCGAATATTTATAATACCGTTTCCATGGGCGAAAATAAACAGAAATCTTGTCAGATACAGGACAAAGTTATTATTCATACACAGCACGAAGCAAGCCATGGACGATGAGCATTATTGTAAATATATTACGCAAATACTTATGCCGGGATATTCGGTTAGGAAATTATTCAAGTCTGAACTAAGGGTTAATCAAAGACGTATACCATAATCACCAAGTTAAAATATGAAACAATTTTGCGTTCAAGAATCGGGTGTTCACATACTGCTTCCGATGTGCTGTTTTCTGCAAGAATGTGATATCGAAAATGTATTAATGAAATCAAGGGTTCGATCTTGATATTAACACCTGTAAAATTATATACATACATTTGTGAGTATAAATCAAGCGTAATATAATTTAGCGAATAAAAGTCATCTAGTAGACCGGTTTCGTTCTTACTGGAAACTCATCACGTACTGTCCAGATTTTTCAGTGGACAGGGCTCAAATTTATGCATATCAGCTTCGGAAACTGTTGCTGTAACCACTTAGCCACCCGGCCGCATACTACACAGAACTTTCAATTATGTACCAACTAAAGAATCTTTAGGTGAATTCTATGTAGCACGCCTTATAGAATGCTTAGTTTATACCAAGAAATTATGTATGTAATGGGACTGGTGTTTACATTAGGATCGCAACTTTTGTTTCAATTTCTTTTATGAAGACAAGTTAAGGCTTAATTGAACGGTTTTTTCATTGCGTTCATAAATATATTTAGCACGCTGTCGACTATAGCTACACATGGCCCAGCAGAAGCTTCGGTGTTCCTTAAGTTACTCTGGTCAATAGCATTCATTTTCAATGCAAGGATGTTCAGACGGTATACTGGCAGTTCCACGGAACGCAATTTCATTTAGATTGTGGCGGCCATAAGACTGTTTTCAAATATTTGATTAAACCAGAATAACACCCATGATGCGCTCATATATCAAGGACAAATGACAATAAATTAATTGTTATCAGAACGTGGTCGATCGGAATACAAAGACATGACAACGTAACATCTGCTTGGGTCACATCATTTCACATTGTGGCAAGATACCGCTTTTTGTTTGTCAGAGCTGCGATGCGGTATCAGAGTTGCTTTACTTAGATTGGCAATAGGAAACTATCCTTTGACGACCAGTCCTGCACGTAGCTTGAGAGTATGCAATAGAAAAAGATGCAAATGCGATTTATGGCGCCCTTAAAAATACCATTCATTCTAAAAACATGATGCTAATTATCCACGTTTATTAGATAATCAACAGAAAGGCTGTTTTGTAGACGGGATGACTCTGAACCCAAATTTAATAAATCATTACTTCGAAAGGACAACCTGGTGTTCTTTCAATGACAACTAAAAATATCTTTAACTACGACCATCTAAGCCTCAGGTGATGTTCATGACAAAAATGCTCTCAAGTGAATCAGTGACAACAGGTTAGTAAAGATGGATCTGAAGAGATCTTTATTCAATTCTTTGCCGCGTACCCGTCAGCGAGTGAATGAAGAAAGCGTTAATTTGAAGCATATGAACAAAAAGCCGTTAGTGTTAGACAGGCGAAAGTGTTTCGACATCAAAACCGTAGACGGCCATGATAAAACGCACGAGTTCTCGGAACACGTAAGGGAAGGACTGGTACAGGTCAAAAACCAAAATACGCACAACACACATAGTTGGTCCACGTGTGTTGCTTGAAAATACATATATAGTATCTTTTCAATGAATGAAGATAGATTGGATAATTAGGAGTGTGCTGATTATGAATATTTGCCAGTTTATTTTGAGAATACTTCGCAGAAATAGTCGCAATCTCTTAGCTAGATCTACTACAGGTTTTCACTTTGTTAAGTGAATAAGGATGGATATAATTCAAAGACTGCCATTTATGTTATGAATTATTCTCTAGCGAAATTGTATAATATCCATAAACATACACTCAATTATTTAAATTGTCTTTTTTCCTGCTAAAATTATTTTGTAATTTTCAGATGCAATAAACAGTATATATATATATATATATATATATATATATATATATATATATATATATATATATATATATATATAATAAACTAAAACCGGGAAGCCACAAACCTCGGATTAAAAGCTTTTTCTTCTGCAACAGAAGATACAGTTCTGCCCATATAGTCGTGTGCTGGTAGTACCAAGTAATCTTCTGGCAACGACAGTATTTCGCGCCAGATACTATCGTATAGCAATCCAGGATTGCCGTTCTGAAAATCAGTTCGACCACAGCCTCTAATTAGCAATGCATCACCCGTAAAAACCAGGCCAGGCCCGTTATAGCCATTCTTTTTTGGGTGTTGCACAAATGTCATACAACCGTCTGTATGACCAGGTGTTGAACGACACTCCAAGCGAATGGCGTCGCCCACATCAATTGTGTCTCCCGGATTCAAGTACACATCTGCCTTAGCACCAGCGGATACACTGATTAAACTTTTGCTGCCCGGTATCAGCTTTTTCAGTTTTCCACTGCCCGTCACATGATCAGCGTGCATATGGGTGTTAGCTATTTTAGTCAATTTTAGACCTAACTCATGCACCTACGAAATCCAAAACAAACATAAAAGAGTGTTCGTTATCATAAGGAATTTTAATCATAGATAGAACACGCTACTATTGTGGAAATTGTAATAATTGGACATATTTTATGTAAATATTAAAAGAAAATAACTCCGAAGTACTAATATAACATTTAAATGTTGATGCATCGCTGCCGCATATTCTCAAGAAAAAATAAAAAAAGGCTGCTTAAAATGTTTATAAATATAATTTTATAAGCAACAGCAATCCTGCAGAAGGATGAGTGAATCTACCTTAAACGACAAGACCTACTCACAATACACAGACAAATAACACCACTTGGACTTCCGAACAGAACATAAACTATGCTAAAGGAAACATAGGGATTCCTTGCTATTTCAACGTAATTACTTTTAAAAAATCCGAGTCATATCATACAGGATATAAAATCAAGAAATTTGATAAGCACATAAATTTAACTAGGAGACAACTTAGTTTTGCCACGATATAATATTTTTCTCTCTTTGCGTTTTACGCCAATCTGGCTCTGACAGAGAAAATACCGTAGTCCCTCTCAATTGGACTGTAAAAATACGTAAAAAGGACCGACACAGTCAACATATTCACCGTCCTAACGAGCAATAATTGAACGTTTACATATACTGTTTACGGCGAAGAACAAATATGCGCCGCAAATTTGAACTACGTGTTGAGCACCTAGTAATAAATTAGTTCATATGTGACCACGAACTGAGAGTAGAATCTCGTGCACATTCGTTTCGTGAGTACTAGAATTACAAATATTTCTGAACATCTGTTACTTCAGTAAATCCAAACACTCTGGTCCGAATTTGCTTAAATCTGCTATTGTGAGTATTGTGCTGTGTATATAAGTTGATAAATTGGCCTGAAGTTGGAACAGGGATTTTCTTTCAGAAACGTTGACAGTAAACAAAGATGTGATAGAACCGCATTTCCATTGGGAAGAATACAATCGTATACTGTTGATAAATAAAGCCATATCTATATAGCGTTTTACAAGTCAATACCAGAGAAACATAAAAATATAAATTCTAAGCTACAAAATGGCGAAGTACGATATAAGATCACCTAGTCGATTAATCCCATTTGATTTACTAACAAAAAAGGCGAACAATATTTAAGCTCAACATTAACTAAAGTAATTTTTTTAATTAATAAAACATATGTCAGTAACATATTATTAGGCAAAGATTATTTTGCTTCACATAAGATCAACTTCGCATCAGATTCTTTCTTGGTTATTAACGAAACAGCTTGTTCTTTTAATACTTAGATATGCTCTCTCACTCTATTACATGTAGTATTCTCATATCTTCGCGTCTTCGTTTCATAAAAAAACGAAGTAATCAATTTTTAGAACAAGGAATACGAAAAAAATGTCACCTGGCATTACCATTTTTTGCTAAATTTCTGTTTTGCAATAAGAAGCCTATCGATTCGAGAAAAACAGAAATGCGGCATTATTTATTTGTATGAATCGATACAAGAAAATTTTGCGATGCAAATATTAAGCAAACCCACTCGTCAAATTGATAATTTAAATTAAAGAATACAAGAAATTGTGAGCAATTAACATAATGAAAAATTGAATTCATGCTTTTAAAGCCGCGATATACCAATGATGCGATAATGGCTTTCTTTTTTTGACGATAAAATGCATCGTTTATCACAAAACACTGTATTTCAGTAAATAATTTTATTTAGATCTCCGAAGTTTTCACCTAATATTATATATAGCGAACAGATAAATTAACAAAGAAGCATATTTCAACGTGTATAAGTATTTTTAAAAGGTGTACGTATAACTGGTGATAAGATTCAGTTTATCGCATTTATTCTCAGATGTGAATATAAAATGCACTCTGATAATTTCATGGAAGCGCTTTCGCTCTATCTTATCAACTGATTTACTGGAGAAATAGAACACAGGAAACTAATATCGTTTCTACATAAAAGGTACTAAAAATGTATTAGTCCAGAAAATTCAAATAGAAGAAATATGACTAAACAGTTTTGCATGGGGAATAAAGTTCCATGGTAATTAAATTGCACAAACATTTTTTGCGAAGTTCTACACAAAGCATATTCATTACAATAACCTACCAATGAAGAAGCACCCTAACACTCAGATTTAATTCAAATTTAAATGCGCTTTGTTCGCATATCGTATTTTTACAAGACAGAATACGTTTAGTTATGGGTGTATCTGTAACACCAAAAATAGTTTCGATAAACAAAATTAGTAAGTGCTTCAACAAGCGTGAAATCAAGCTTCACTTCATATATATATATATATATATATATATATATATATATATATATATATATATATAGGAGAGAGAGAGAGTGGTTATGTTCAGTCTAATTTGATTCTTGTATATACCGAACACTATTTTCAGTTTACCAGACATTTTTGTAGCACGACTAATATTTAGTCATTTTATTCTTGTACGTGCAGAAAACTTTTCAGTTTATTAATGTTCGTAATGTTAGAATATGAATGATGTTCATTTTCAGACATTAGGTCATTTTATTAGAACAGTTGTTTTCGTTTGTTTTAATTACTGCTAACATTTTTAACCATTGGTATTCATTGTAAAATTTGACCAACAAATTTATTATAAAATAATTATATTTTGTATCTTTGATACAGACTGGCGCCCGCACAGGGACCATTTTGCTGTGTTAGTTTATGTACTAGATTGACGTCGAGTAATAACAAGTCTTAAATCCATCTTTGCTTGTTATGTATGTTTTCGAAAGTTATTGCGTTGTGTTTTAATAAAATATCGCTTTCGTCAATGAACTAATTAGGTGAAATCTATAAAAATTACTAGAATTATCATCCAGAGATACGACGCCCTTCGTCAATAATGACAATGCTACATTTTTAGTGCATTAATTGCATTCAAGCTCAGCAACATCTTTGCAGATAAAAGGCACCGTCTGGATCAACGTATCATCAAGAAAATGGTTTGCTGTTGTCTATATTTAATTTGATCGCACAAGGTCGCTTTAATGTAGTCAGCAACTTTGAAGGATTCTGCTAAAGCTAGTGATTCAACAGGTACGCATCTAGAATTCAAGGCTGCGTTTGCGCTAGAATTATGTAATGTGTTTGTCACAAATCCATTAGCTCATTACACATGGCACATGCCCTTTGTGAGGATGTTCTTTATCACATGACCTACACGATCCTAGTCATTCATTGCACCGCCAGCACTATATCAAATGCAGATCAGCACCAGGATAACCTGCAATTTGTTCAACGTCATCTCGGCGTACTCGTGGTCACAACAGACACGTGGTGACCCACAGATGCAAAACTAAATGTAGAAAAATTAAGATTCGGATTACAGTGTAATCTTCTCATTCTCCCTAGGTAGAGGAAGTTTGGCGACGACTGTAATCAAAACTAAATCATTTGCAAAATAAATGCACGCCAACGCGGAACGCAATTTATCTCTTATATGCTTCTTTACTGCTTCACCAGTATATTGTAGGTGACAAAACAAAAGATCTTATCAACAATACACACATTTACATTTGCTCTATCATTAGGTTAATACCTATCTATTAAATGTGGTAGGCAACCTTTAATGATAAGTGCATGACACTCACAATCCAAATCAATCTGCGAAGTAATGCAAACAAATGCACAATGTCCTATCGCACAGTGTATTTACTACGCTTTTATTCTTTTCAAGGGGCAGTATTTGTTGACATATAAATCTTGAGCTGTGAATTTTTTTCTTATGGACGTCTCACCTGCAAAATGTGCAATCAGTTCTACCTTTGAGCAACACATTAGTTAGTAAATAACTGAAAATTGTGTGAAGTGTGTGGCAGGGTGGCTCAATCGTTAGAGCACGAGATTCCGAAACAGACGTGCCCAGGTTCGAGCCCTGCCAGAGGCAAATTCTGGCCAATACGTGATGAGTTCCCAATAAGGACGAGACCGGTCTGCTGGATGAATTGCCATTTCTAAACTATATAATTCTTAGTTTATACTGACAAATGTATGTACTTAATGGATCAGGTTTTTTATCAATATCGCAAACTTAATTATAGTAATTGTTATCACCGACCGCGCAACCAATGCTCGTTTAATCTAAATATGTATCAGTTAGATACTGTTTGTGCAACTGTGTATAAGGTGTCGCGTACCCAGTAAAAAATATTTCAAATTTACCATAAAAATAATCTGAAGTCAGCATTAACGAATGAATCACGATTGTCATTTGAATATGAAAACTTACTTACTTACTTTACTGCGGCTGACTCCTTTTGGAGGATAAGCCGGCTCCATTGATTTCATGGAGTTTCATGGGAATTTGGTACAAGTGGTGTCCCCTCACCACTCGGCTTTTTGATCGAGGACGCACCTCTATCCTTTGCACATCCAAGCGCAGTCTGCAAGGCAGCAGTAAGTTGCATGGTTGCCGGTGGCTGTTGGGATCTCATTCGCCATTCGGAAGTAAGGGGTACTGTCCAGGAGTCCATGTAATCCTGTGGCTGTTGAACCCTTTTGTGGCGGGGAACACACGCCGAGTCATGGTGCCGTCGTCGGGCTCATGTGGTATTTTATAAGAGATCCGTTTGCCGGTCGGAAATCCACCACGCCCTGGTGACACCACCGCCATAGCCCCGTTAGCCCATGTACGATCGGTCATCGAGACATGGTTGAAAACTATAATCGAATCGACCAAAGCAACCCAAATTGTCTCATAATAGCATGTACTATTACAAAGATTAGTTAACGCCCTACAAATTGCGTCGCGATTATCCTTAAATAGGGTGGTTATCGTATCATCTGGACGTGAATCATTGCGACATTTAAAAGATAAGGTTGAACTCCGTATTTCTAACTTCTACCGTTGTTCAAGATTAATGTTCCAATTGCTGATACAGAAACACTTGTGGGAAAAAACTGATTCAGGTTTTCATCCCACCGATCAAAACGTTACATCTTAAAGCTTACAAGAATTTAGTTATGATCATTTAATGACACCATAACTGGTTATTTACTCGCACCTGTTAAGCGAATATGTTGCAAGAAACATCTGTTTTACTTTATGCGAACGCTTTTGCAGTCTTCAGCATTTCTGAAAGAAAAGTTCAGTATCAACTTTTAAATTTTACTCAAACTAGCGTCATGTAACTCTCCGAGTATTATTATGAGCCGAACAACGAAGAAATTGTCGCCTAATTTCAACAATATCCACACACATTTCAGACACACTGAGCAATTCGACTGAGCCTACGGAAGTACCTGCATTGTGCAGCTTTTATCTTCGTCTACCGTACATTAGAACACTAACCGCTAAAACCAGATTACCTAGATTTTAAGGAATCTTAATATTTTTGTTAAAAAGACAGCTGCTGGAATTTGCTTCAGTCGAACAACAGCGAAAATACTGTTATTTGGGAAGCATAACCAATATATTTCACCATTGATAAATAGATACCACTGAGAACTGTAGATTTATTTGTGTAGAGACAACTAGTTCTCCCTGTTAGACAAACATATAAAGCATCGCTTTATACGTACGACTTTAATTCGATTTCCCAGTAGTGTTATTCTCTCCGCTAGGACCAGAATGGCGGGCACATTTTTGGCTGGACAGGAAAAGCTAAAGCTACCTCAATAACATTTGGCAGTATAGGACACGTTCGCCTATCAGGATTGGGTCTACGTGCGCACCATAGTTCATGATTGGAAACTCTGTACGACATAGCATCGAACCGGGCTCAGTGGTGAACTTGTCGCAAAGTTCTAGCAAAATCACCATAAACATATTTTCTAAGTTGAGCAACGTTAATTTCGATGTTCAGTCATGTTCGGGAAGAATACAGTGAAAATCGCATGAACGGTGAGTTGCCAGTGTCGCCTTGCTCAGAATCCTTAGCGTATAATACATAAAAGGCAAATTATTACAATATTCTGTTAAAACACCACAGACCGAAGGATGTCCATGTGTGGTGAATGTAGCAAATCGAGGACAAGATAGAACGCAACGACCGAAGAGAGCGTGCTTGTGATTTCCAACAATTCTCTAATTTTAAAGGATATCGTGTTTCATTTTGTTTTTATTTTTAGATTCTCGGAATTGCTTGTCTGATTTCATCTCTAGGATTCACCTGAAATTTACTTACACACTTTTTTTGAAATTTTCCTTCAGATACCAAGGGTTTATCCTTAGTTCACCCGATTTTCCCGTTTCTTATTGGCTTTATAATACCCATTCTTCTTCTCTCATTAATACACATTCTTTTCCTATCTTTTATCGTAATCTACACTATATCCGCTATTCTATCTCACTCCACCATGAACCAGATTTCATCGCCAGCCCCCATCTCCCCGTTCCTCACTCAAAAACTTATCTCCAATCTTGCTGACCTCCAGCAACAAATGGCGGATGTCACAGGACTACTTGGAGCACTGACTGGCAACCTTTCATTCTCCACCTTACAGCCCCATCTATTATGCCAGGCAGATGCGTTTTAGAATGGTGTAGCTAGGGGGTGGCCCTACTAAATCACAGCAAGCGAAACCTCTTTTTATGGTCTCCTCGCTCCACCCTCTCAAAGGACGATCTGCCTCAGATCTCATCAGTCAAATAAGGGATAAGTTCCGCCATCTTAAAGAGATCTCTTCGGGTAAGGGTCGCGCCTTTGTTCTCTCCTCGCACAAAAGACTGTCAGACGGTGAGCTTCATCACCTCAAACTGCAATCGCCCCTTTTATCAACTGGAAATGTCAAATTAAGGCGTGACTGCACGCTACCACAGAGGACTTTAGAGAAAGCCCAGACCCCTCAGCCGGACACCACTCCCCCTCCGGCAGCTAATCACGCCTTTCCTGGATGGAGCAATCCAAAGAAAAGCCGCTCACTTTACGGCGGCATCCTCGGCGACGCCCCTTCCTCCAGTCCACCCCTGCTGACATCCTCCCGATTTGAAGGGCTTCCCTTCACCTATAGCCCATACTCCACAACCAGTCCCCCCACACAATCTCAAGCTTTACCACGTCGTCGTGGCCGACCACGCCGCGCAAAGCCACCAAATAACGCACCCTCTCCCCCAATTTCATCTGCCAGATCCACATCCCCACACCATGTCACTTTTGCGACGGATACTGTGGCCCAGATACCGAATAAACGTAAGGCGCCGAAGGCCAAACGGGATAACGACCCAGCCCCATCGACTTCAATCCCCTCTTCCGAAATCCTCATCGACCCCTTCCAGGACTGTTGTGTCTCAGCCCCTGATCAGTTTCTGTCCCCGCCTATCCCAGCAACACCGTTTCAGAGCACCCCCTCGAGCCCAGATATCTCGCCTCCCTCTTGCTTTCAAATCCTCCAATTACCTCACCAACCCGACAAAAGTGGGACAAAATAGATTCAGATCGACGCTGACCACTCCATCCTCGTTACCGAGCGGTCAGTCACCCTCATCAGCCCTCGATCTCGCCCCGACCGCAAGCGGAAAGCCCATGCACGCTTCTCCTCCACGATCTAACCATCCCTCCCACAGAGCACTCTCAGCAATTCTCATCAATTACAGATCACTTACGCCCAAAATCAATCAACTGCGATCATTTCTATCCTCTAACGAGCTAGACATATGCTTTCTTGTTGAAACTTGGCAGTCATCATCCATCCACTGTGATGACCTTTTCCACATCCATGGTTAAACTTTCCTTCGTAGTGACAGAACAGTCGGTCGTGGGGGCGGGCTGGCTGCTTATGTCCGATCCTTTCTCATGCCCAAGCGTTTGTCGACATCGAACTCTTTAGGATTGTAATTTTTCTCGTTTCAGCTACAGATCCATAACAAAAGTATATCTACCTGTGTTGTCTACAGACCCCCTAACCTCTCAATCATCGACGACACTCACGAGGCTCAACTTCTATCAACTTTTTTCTTTCAGCAACCAGTTCGGTACGTCGTTTTGGGTGACCTCAACCTCCCCATGGTACACTGTCAAAATCTAATTTTTGAAAGTCATCCACTGCTTCGACTCTTCGCGGACAACTTGATAAACCAATTCGTGCACTTTCCTATCCGAGGGAACAACCAAATGGACTGTGTCCTCTTCAACAAAGAGGTGACTGATGTCCATTCTCGGGAGATCTTCCCTAATCTTGATCACTGTCAGGTATCCTTCCTCATCCCTCTTTTATCCTTAATCCATAGGGAAAACACCCAACCATCCAAGCGATTCACTAACTGGGAGGAGTTTTGCCGACTCTGTGACGCCGTTAACTGGAGGGACATCTTTCTCCCAAACAACCTCACCTCATGTTTTTCCGAAGTCCATAACATCCTATCCTCCTACTTTAATTCCGCCACCTCTATTCAACACATACACGCGACGAATAAGTTGAACTCTTTGTTTAAGGCACGCGACAACCTCGCACGCAACTCTCGACTACGCACATCGTCACTTGCTCGCGCCCTTGCAGTGAGACGTATCGATGGGCACATTAAACAGGTTATCAACAAACAAGCGCTCCACATCAAAAGACGCATCTGCTCAGTTCCTAACCCCCGGATCAAGTTCGCTATCATCAAACGCTAATTGCTGCAAAAGCCCAAAACATCGTATATCAACTTCTCTCAGTCAAACGACTCCTACTTCGCCGACGATTATTTGACTTACCTCCTCGACTCCTTTTCCACTCCCACTCCGCCTGCTGAGATGATAGACAACGGCGACACCGAGAACCTACGCTGGTTCAACGTCTCACCGGCTTCCGTCGCCCAAGCAATTAAAGACATTAAATCTAAACAACAATTTGATCAGTATGGTGTCTCGGTCAGCATGATTGCACTTCTTGGCTGGAATGTCTTCTCTCTGGTTGCTGATGTTATCAACCGTTGCCTCGAAACTACCTATCTTCCCCCGGACTGGCTTAACTCGACGATCTCTCCTATCCCAAAAAATGGCACTTCGTCGATCTCCTAATTCAAAGATCTCTGTCCATTTACTATCGTCCCTTCTTTCACCAAAATCTTCAATGGGGTCTTATACAACCTAATCCACCCCTTCATTAAGTCTCAGGAAAACTTCTATCTCCTCGATGATCAACATGGTTTCTTGAATGGCCGTTCCTCTTCCACCAACTTAGTGTTCTAAATCATTGTTACTCCTCCTTCTCCAGAGGTCATGAATGCACTCTCCTCTTCCTGGATATATCCAAGGATTTTCATTCGCTGGTATTTTCAGCAAATGAATCCGCCTTATTAAGAAGCGGTATTTGCGGCAACGTCCTCAATCTTATCAGTTACTATCTCCGAAACCGATGCGCGACCGTAAAAGTCGGAAATAGTCTCACGAGGCCAGCCCTTATCCGATCTGGAGTTCCCCAGGGCTCCGAATGGGTCCTATCCTCTTCAAACTTACACTCGCGCAAGTACAGGTTGAAGACAACCTTTTCAAGCTGTTTAAATATGCGGATGACATGGTCATCGCATTCAGTAACCCCACAGCATCTAACCCTTCCTTACCCCTTATTTCGGAGCTTTATCATCGCTCTACTCGCAGCTCAGCAGTATCGGTCTCAAACTAAACCCCGCCAAGACTCGTTTAATGAAAATCTCCTATGACCCATTCTGCTCTCTCATGGTTGCAAATTTTCCCCTTGATATTGAAATAATAGATTCGGCCAAACACCTTGTTATTTATTTTTCAAAATCCTTAGACTTCTCCCCACACCTTACGCGCACCACTTCCAAACTCTTCAAATGGGCCCGTCTGATCTGTTTCAAGACTAACAACCCCATTCTCCAACTCACGCTATTCAAGGTCTACGTCCTACCCTTCATTTCATACGCTAGCGAATTCAACTGTCCTCTCACTCTCGCCTCCTCGTATACCATCGAACAGATATCCTCCAGATTTCTAAAGCGAGTCTTCCCCCACAGCCAAAATTATCGGCAACGCCTACTTCTGGCAAACCTTCTACCGCTTTGGTTTATCCGTCACCTTCGACTCATTTCTTTTATTCATAAGATCACAACTTGCCTACCACTGTCCAACTTTGCTCACACAAGTCATCACTACGCCACACGTTCTAGCAACTCTTCTGTCCAATCTAACCATACCCCCACCATATTCAAAGCCACTAGTGTCTTCAACGCTCTTCCCACGGACATAAAGCACCAACACTAGCATGAATTTAAAAAGGAGGCCCATAAGTACTTCTTTAACAATTTTCTTAGTGAAATGACCGATTGGAAACGAAACTGGTTCCTTCTCAATTTATAACATTTCTTTCGCACCCGGCTATTCTCTTTACTGATTTCGAAGGGCGAAATCCCTCTGGCCATCATCTACTTTCCACTTTTACCCTCTGGTTTTAAATCTTTCACTCTTGACTCCCTGAAACCACTTCTAAGGTCATTTCATATCCATATAGTGGATACTTTACTACATTTTGCTCATCCAATCCGTTTCTTTTTTGTTTCAGCGGATGACCGGAAACTCAAAAGCCCTGCTGGTCCACCAACGGTTTTCGTCGGACATCGACTCCCCCTCGTCTTCCATCAGTCATAACCTCGTTCAACACACGCCAGTGATCCCTGCACGACACACTTGCTTCAATCTAGTCGACTCCATCCTGGTCGATTCTACACTCCATGAATTCAATATCCACGAAAAAGGACACCGTCGGTCGACGTCTTCTTCCGGTCCGCAATCATCTTCGATCTCACACTCAAACTCATCTGTCCGGACCCAGCCTACCCCGCATTGATGCTCGGACACTTCATGGACTGAACTCCAATTGATCTTGTCTAGTCAAATGGAATTTGATTTTTATTTTTCACCAGATTGAACTATCATGAAGTTGATGAAATACTTCCTCTTCCTTACCTCCTCCCCCTGCTATTAAATACTTTGATAGTCACAATTTCATTCAACTCCACATATCCTACCTTTGATTTGTTATTTCAATGGTCGGGCCTGTTGGCCTTTGATGCCAAATAAATGTATTATTATTATTATTATTATTATCTGGCAAGTTTTGAGAAATAAGTCCGTTGATAAATAATATTTATGACTTAATAACAAATCTGGCGATTGAAAACGAATTATTTAAAAAGGATCAAACCAATATATTAGACAGTATATATGTTTTGTTGCGGAGAACTAATATATAAGTGCAGTCCTATAGATGTTTTGCCATTCAGCCTAAGATATTTTGTAAGTTCGAGTGTGAACAATTGGACTAGATAAATGGTTTTTGTAATATATACATAAATTCCTACCAATTTTTGGTCTCTTTCAACAGTTTCGAGAACTGGATCAATAAGAATTGCTTCCTTGGTAACCTTATCGCCAAGAAGGTACGTATAAGTATGTGACTTCTCTTCAAGAAGTTGTCGAAAAATGAGACGACCGCAATGACTGTTTCCAGCTATTGAAGCCATATTACGAGAGCTAAAATTTCAAAAAATAATGTTATTAACAACTTAAGTAACAAGTCGCTTTCTTAGTTTTATTATATTTAAATTCAACTAAAGATGAATGGAGAAGGATGGCTATTACTTCATTCCCAAGGTCAATTTAAAATACATTTGAATTCCCTATTTGCTCCATCCTCATTACGAGTTCACCGAGATCTCCAAACATAAATTAACTAGATAAAGGCAGATACAAAAAAAGATTTAGTCAGTCTTTTGGAATGTGGGGACTGCCTCGCGAACTAGGAAATTTTTACGGCTTTCAAACTGCACAAGTGCAGTATCCTCGTGGCTTGACTCCAGGAGACTAGCACTGCTTTAAAAACTGTACAATTTATCTCTTTCCGGCCTACAATTTAAAAAAAGGCGATTATTTCCCATCGCAATGCGAGTTTGATCTATTCAGATATGAAGCTGCTTTTACGCTATCCAGTATTACAGTGAAAACGATACACCACTATTATATGCGAGGCTCCGCGTAGGCAACTTGGTTCTTGGCGTCAAAAGAGTTTAAGCGCCAACTCTCAACAATTCTATTATCGAACAGAAAGATTTCGTTGAAAAACTAGCAGTTCTGGATACTGATCTCGAGCAGTACTGAGATATATTTGAGATTTCTGGTTATTCAAACGTCAAATATGTTAAGACCGTCCAGAAAACTGAGCAGTGGGCAGATCGACCTTGACAGACAACAGCATCGTCAGCAGCATTAGGTGCCCTCGACATCCAGCTGCTCATAATGAACTCAATTTTCGATGGTGGTAGTAACAATTCCTTATATAAAGTTCGCGAGCTTGAAGTAAACACCAATCACTTTGTATTTAACCAGTCGTGGAACAACAGCAATATGGGTGGTAAAATTAGATATGCCGCTCTCACTCCTAGTAGTCTCGCATACATTGTATTTGAATGTAAATATCGGCTGCACAATTTCAGTGCGAACACGTAAATTAACCTTTTCAGCTTTCGTCACAAATATATAGACAATACAATTAAACAATCATTGAATGCGTTGGTGATGGTAACAATTCATTAAATCAAATTTGCAATCTTGAAGTAAACACCAATCCTATTGTATCTCACCCGTCGTCGTAAAATATAACAAAACTACCGTCAGACCCATGTACTGACGCGTTTCGATTTTCCATAATCATCATCATCATCATTACAACAATAAGAGTACGACGGGAAACTACCTATTGAGGACCAATCCGCAATGCATACACATGGAAAGCAAAATGTGATATACTGCTTGCACTTCTAGTAGTCTTGACTGGAAATATAGATAATACAATTAAACAATCATTAATTGCGCAGGGTAGTTTACCGTCGTATTCTTGTAAGGAAACGCGTCAGTACGTTCGACTGACAGTAGTTTTACTATGTTGTTCAACGACTGGCTAGATACAATAAAATAGGTTTATACTTCTAACTCGCAAACTTTATTTAAAGAATTGTTACCACCACCCGCTAAATCAATTATTTTTAAAAATTTTATTGTCTTCTTACCTTTTAGGAACCCAAATACGGCAAAAAACGAAATCCAATCATATTTGATAGATTTCATCAAAATATAAGAAAGAAATTTATCCACGAATAATTGTAAACCTAACAGAACAATCAGCACGAATGAATTACAACAATAAATCCCATAAAAGCGAACAATATAAATTTATAACAAGAAAAACATAGAATTTAAATAAATGAATCAGAAAGGTTCACATAAAAAGAGCTAGTACCGTAAATAAATTATCTACAAATCACATTTTAATAAAAAGATTAATTGTGATTAGGCCACTATTGATGATATGATACTTTGTCATACAGTATTCATACTAACTAAGAAATAATTGAATAAGCGAAAATCTACCGGAAAACAGGGTGTAGTGGAGAGATCTGTTCAGTTATGTCTAATGGGCACAGGATCTCCTGAAAACCAATTTGTGCGAGTCATAAATCTGCGTTTCTATATGTATGTAGAAACATGTCTCTTACGGATGAGAGACTCATGAGTACAAAACGCACGTATATACCCTTCTTATTCTACCGGAACACCTACCAGTACACAATACCAAATAACTAAATTTTAGTAACTGCAACTGTTAGACAAATTACTAATCTAAACGTTTGCAAAAGCACTGGAATCAATTTTGATTAATTTCTAACAGACATTCTGTTGATATACTAGACTTAATTATTCCTTTAATAAATAAATGTGGCAGTCCTGCAAGATGCAATTTAAGGATAACTTTTCTTAAGCGTCGTTTTTCTCTTAATTTACAATTAACTGTAACATTTAAAATTATTTAATATTCAAATGATATCATATCTACATAATTGATACAATGCGATCATTTAAAATTAGTTAATATCTTTATAACATAATCTACATACTCTAAAGCCCATCACTTGAAATTAGAACATCAAAGTTAAAACATTCAAATTTCCAAATCCCTATAACTATGACAGATTATTCCAAAACACGGAGAACAAGATATATTGGAGAAATTCTGTAAAATAGCTTTTAATGAACAGCACAAGACAATCGACCTACTCAAAGTCAAGCGCTTAAGAAACCTAATATTAAGAAAACTGAACTCTAGCTCATAAATAATAAGGCACATGTACCCTCAAACCTTGAACGATCAGACATTATTTTGAATTATAAAATCAATGAAATATCCTATAAACTAGATAATTGAGCTATGATTGATAGAACCAAAATATAATTACTACACTTTCACAGCGTAATTACATAGTATGTTTTCATTTCTAGAAATTTGTCGCACTATGCGAAAAAATACAAAAAGTAAAGCAAGAAGCACACAGATAGTATCCAAAATTTCACAAATTATAACATACTTAATCTTGAACAGAAATAACACAAATGTGAAAACCAAAAACACAAGTATGTATTATGTGTTGCGAACCTAGTAACAAATTAGTTCAGTTTTGACCAGAAGGATAAACCAAAAACAGCATGAACGGAAAGTATAACCTCATGCACATTCAATACGTGCTTTCTGGCGACTCATCAGTATGACCCGGTATTACGCCCTTATCCACTATATATTTGGGTGAGGAATGTGGGATAATAAGACGGTACAATCTCCTAGACGAATGTGTAAACCTGCAGTAGTGAAGCTAACATCATATAAAGTCTCGAAAATGCGACTTAAACGCTAACTCACTCTAAATAATATAAATACCGAGTCTGTAAAGGATATTATCTCTATGGCTATTGTGTCAGTAAACGATACCAACATTATAGTACCGAAAAGGTACATGGTACTAACATTATGGTTGCCGAGTCGGTACATGGTACCAACATGATGGATATCAATTTATGCTATAGTTCACCGAAATTGAGAATAACAACTATTTCTGAACATCTGTTATTCCAGTAAATCCATACACTCTGGCCTTGATCGATATCAGTTATCACATTTCGCGGTAAGCATGACATCACTGAATTCAATATATAACAGTTGAATACTGTTTGTTGCGGAGAACTAATATAAATGCAAGTATGTATTAAGTGTTGCGAACTTAGTAACAAATTAATTCAGTTGTGACCAGAAGGATAAACCAAAAACAGCATGAACGGAAAGTATAATCTCATGCACATTCGTTTCGTGCTTACTGGCCAATAGTGAAGCTAACATCACATAAAGTCTACGACAATGCGACTTCAACGCTAACTCACACTATAATATATATATATATATATATATATATATATATATATATATATACTACTTTACTTTACTGCGGCTGACTGCATTTGGAGGATAAGCCGGCTCCGTGTGACATTTCATGGAGTTTCTAGGATATTTGGTACAAGTGGTGTCCCCTCACCACTCGGCTTTTTGATCGAGGACGCACCTCTAGCCTTTGCTCATCCAAGCGCAGTCTGCAAGGCAGCAGTAAGTTGCATGGTTGCCGGTGGCTGTTGAGAGCTCATTCGCCATTCGGAAGTACGGGGTACTGTCCAGGTGTCCATGTAATCCTGCGGCTGTTGAACCCTTTTGTGGCGGGGAACACACGCCGAGTCATGGTGCCGTCGTCGGGCTCATGTGGTATTTTATAGGAGATCCGATTGCCGGTCGGAAATCCACCACGCCCTGGTGACACCACCGCCATAGCCCCGTTAGCCCATGTACGATCGGCCATCGAGACATGGTTGACACCGTCGTACCACGTTGAGGAGGGGATGGACTTTACGACGGATATATATATATATACCGAGTCTGTAAAGGATATTAACAATATGGCTATTGTGTCAGTAACCGATACCAACATTATTGTACCGAAAAGGTACATGGTACTAGCACTATGGTTTCCAAGTCGGTACATGGTACTAACATGATGGATATCAATGTATGCTATAGTACACCGAAATTGAGAATTACAACTATTTCTGAACACCTGTTACTCCAGTAAATCCATACACTCTGACCTTGATCGATATCAGTTATCACATTTCGCGGTAAGCATGACATCATTCAATTCAATATATTACAGTTAAATACTGTTTGTTGCGAAGACCTAATATATATACAAGTATGTATTAGGTGTTGCGAACCTAGTAACAAATTAGTTCAGTTGTGACCGGTACAATAATGTTGGTATCGGTAACTAACACAATAGCCATATTGTTAGTATCCTTTACTGACTCTGTATATATATTTATATATTATATAGTGTGAGTTAGCGTTGCAGTCGCATTGTCGTTGACTTTATGTGATATTAGCTTCACTATTGCACTTTTACACATTCGTCTAGGAGATTGTACCTTCCTATTATCCCACATTCTTCACCCAAATATATAGTGGTTAAAGGGCGTAATACCGGCTCCTACTGATGAGTCGCCAGTAAGCACGAAACGAATGTGCATGAGATTATACTTTTCGTTCATGCTGCCTTTGGTTTATCCTTCTGGTCACAACTGAACTAATTTGTTACTAGGTTCGCAACACATAATACATACTTGCATATATAATAGTTCTCCGCAACAAACAGTATTTAACCAAAAACCCATACATGGATTCAAATTTGATCAATACAAATAAAATATATATAATATTATGATTTTGCTCCTTCCTTATTTCTTCAAAGATAAGAAACCGCAACATATAGAGGAAATTCTTCTGTAGAACTAAAATTGTAAATTAAAGCTTGATATGATTGTTTATTTGTACACACATTTATATTCACACCGTTCGTATACTAACATGTTTTGTTTTGTCTTTTAGCATGTATATCTGCATTATATGATGAATAAAGCCTAATATTTTAGGCAACTCTTTCTTCTGACTTGTCTAATCATTCTGCCCGTTTGCTGTGCTTGTTACTGTGATTCAGAACAATTTATTCATCATATAACCCAATCATGGAACGCCTAATCAGACCAGAAAGATTTGATGTTGAACCTAGTGCACCAGATGCAGCAAAACAATGGAATCATTGGTATCGTACATTCTGTGGCCTCCTAAAAGCAGTCGAATCCATGAATCCGGATAAATTAGACACTCTTATTTCCTACGTCTCTCCTAACGTATATGAACACATCGTTGACTGTGATACATATGATCATGCTATCAAAACTCTAATGAATCTCTATGTCAGACCGAAAAATGAAGTCTTTGTTCGTCATATACTCGCGACTACTAAACAAGAAAATGGACAAACATTGGATCAATTTTTTTTTGAGCGGCAGGATAGCTCAGTGGTTAGAGCACCAGATTCCGAAGCAGACGTGCCCAGGTTCGTATCCTGTCCGCGGCAAATTCTGTCCAGTACTTGATGAGTTCCCAATAAGGACGAAACCGGTCTACTGGATGAATTGCCTTTTCTACACTATACAATTCTTAGTTTATACTGACATATGTAAGTAATTAATGGGTCAGGTGTTTATATCAAGACCGCAACCTTGATTATAATAATTGTTATCACCACCCGCGCAACCAATGTTCGTTTAATTGGATCAATTTGTTCAGATTCTGAAATCGTTAGCTAGGGAATGCAATTTCAAACCAACTACGGCCGAGGAAAATCGAGACGATGCTCTGCGCGATGCCTTCATTAATGGAATCCAGTCCAATTCAATCAGACAACGTCTCTTAGAACACAACTCACTTAATTTTCAAGCGGCTTTTGATCAAGCACGTGGTCTCGAAATGGCGGAAAAGCAATCATTATCATATCAAAACTGTTTGAATTCTGCACACACTGCAACGGTTCAGCCACTCTGTCCTTCATCAACCTCCGATAAATCTACAGATAATCTTGTTGCTGCTGTTAAACAAAAATGTGACTTTTGTGGGTACGATTATCATTTAAAATGGAAATGTCCGGCAAGAAACGCCTTCTGTAAAAGTTGTGGAAACAAAGGACATTTTAAAAAGGTATGTCGCTCTAAGAATCACCGCCCAGTGGTTTCGACGCTTCATCCTACCATATCTGCAACTGTATTAGCTGCTGCTCCTGATTGTCTCACCAAATGTGTAATAAATCTAGAAGTCAATAACATAAATTGTCATGCTCTCGTTGATACAGGCAGTTCCTGTAGTTATGTTTCAGAAGCCTTCGTTTTGAAAAATAATTGGAAAATTCACTCCTCTCAAGAAACAATAACCATGGCGTCTAGCTCATTTTCGAGTCATACCAAAGGTCATTGTTTTGTGTCGATTCAATACAAATCATGTATTTATCAAAATATTCAAAGCTATCTATGCTTTCTGATCTTTGTACTGACGTACTCCTCGGTCATGACTTCCTTGGATTGCATAAAAGTGTAAATATCTCTTTTGGTGGTCATAAATCGTCATTCACCGTCTGTTTACTGAAACCTGCATCTGTTACGTCCCCGCCTCTTTTCCACCATTTAACTGCTAACTGGAGGCCTATTGCTACGAAATCAAGAAGGTACAATCGAATGGATGAAATATTTATCCGGGATGAAATAAACAGATTAGTTTCTGATTGCATTATCGAACCTTCAACATCCCCGTGGAGAGCACAAGTTCTCGTGGTATCGAATGAGAATCACAAGAAACGTATGGTTGTGGACTACAGCCAAACGGTCAACAAATTCACACTCTTAGACGCCTATCCTTTGCCGAAAATAGACCAAATGGCTGAAACCATTTCAAAATATCATATATTCAGCACTTTGGATCTCGAAAAGGTATTTACTGCTTTCGAAGCGTGTGGACGCTTTGTTTCAATTCCGTCGCATTCCCTTCGGAGTGACGAATGGTGTCTCGTGTTTCCAAAGAACTATGGATCATATAATCGCACAGGAACATCTCACAGATACATTTGTCTATGTGGACAAAGTGACAGTTTGCGGGAGAGATACGCTTGAACACGAAACAAATCTCAACAAATTTCTTAATGCCACATCAAAAAATATGGATTGACCTTAAATGAAATCAAAGAGCATTTTCGCAGTTAAAGAAATTACTCTTCTTGGTTTTCAAATATCGAATGGAAAAATTAAACCTGATCCTGACCGATTAAAGCCTTTACAAGATCTCCCACCACCGTCGAATGTGCAATCGCAACAAAGAATTGTGGGATTTTTCGCTTATTATTCGCCGTGGATCTCCAACTTCTCCGATAAAATTCACTCACTCGTTCATAATCGAACTTTTCCTTTGCCCGTCTCTGTGAAACAAAATTTCGATGATCTTAAAAAAGAATTAGCCGTAGCAACTTTAGCTTCTATTCGTTGTGATATTTAGTTTGTCGTCGAAACTGATGTTTCGGATGTAGCTATTGCTGCCACTTTGAACCGTTTTTCTCTCGGACGTTGACGCCATCTGAAAAACATCACTCAGCTGTTGAAAAAGAAGCCTATGCCGTGGTTGAAGCTATTCGAAAATGGAGGCATTTAATTTTGGGTAATCATTTCAAACTTGTCACTGATCAAAGATCTGTTTCCTTTATTTTTGGCAATCAAAATCGAGGAAGAGTGAAGAACGATAACATTTTGTGCTGGAAAATGGAATTATCACCTTACAGCTTCGATGTTGTCTATAGACCCGGAAAAGATAATAAAGCAGCAGATGCACTAAGTCGATCCTGTTGTGGTGCGCTTCTAAATGGACTGGATTTAAAACAAATACATGATTCTCTTTGTCATCCTGGAATTTCTCGTATGCTCCACTTTGTGAAATCTCGTAATTTACCATATTCTATTGATGAAATTCGAAAAATGACCTTGAGTTGTGAAGTGTGCTCTGAAATCAAACCCAGATTTCCTTCGGCAATTCAAGGCCAATTAATCAAAGCTACCCAACCGTTTGAGCGGTTATCTATCGATTTTAAAGGACCTCTTCCTTCATCAACTCGTAATCGTTATCTACTGACGGTCATCGATGAATATTCTCGATTTCCCTTCGCATTTGCTTGTCCTGACCTTAGCAGTCACACCGTCATACTTCACCTGTGGCAAATATTCGCAATGTTTGGGATGCCTTCGTACATTCACTCAGACAGAGGTTCTTCCTTCATGTCGACCGAGGTACAAAATTTTCTTCGGGAAAAAGGTATAGCTTCGAGTAGAACGACTCCTTATAATCCCAAAGGAAATGGACAGGTAGAAAGAATGAATGGTACCTTATGGAAATCGATCCTTCTCGCTCTCAGATCAAAAGGCTTTCAGTTGAAAACTGGGAATGCGTGCTGCTGGACGCATTACATTCAATCCGTTCATTATTGTGCACATCTACCAACGAAACCCCTCACGAGCGTCTTTTTCGACACAATAGAAGGTCGACTTTTGGTACCACACTCCCAACCTGGCTTACTGTTCCTGGCAAAGTTTTACTCAAGAAGAATGCTAGAATTTCTAAATATGACCCCTCTGTGGAAGAAGTTGAACTAATTCATTGCAATCCTAAATATGCGCATGTTCGTTTTTCTGATGGAAGAGAAGATACAGTATCTATCCGTCAATTAGCCCCGAAAGGCTCCGACGCACTGATGAATGAAGCTGGAACTAATATGGGACTCTGTGAAAATGAACCGGTTGTTGCTGATGAACAAACCTCCTATAATGAAGATACCGATATTGATAATGTTAAGGCAAATGGTGAATCTACGGATAACTCAAATGCTCGTGACCTATCAGAGAATCTCGAAAACCTTATCAATCAACAACGTGTTCATTCTTATAAATTACGAAGTGGAAATGTTTAAATACTATGTTTTCTCAATCCTCTTTGAATTGTTACTATAACAGTCTTGTTCCGACTCTGACGCTACGCTACAAATCGCAGTGGAGGAGAATGATATGATTGTTTATTTGTACACACATTTATATTCACACCGTTCGTATACTAACATGTTTTGTTTTGTCTTTTAGCATGTATATCTGCATTATATGATGAATAAAGCCTAATATTTTAGGCAACTCTTTCTTCTGACTTGTCTAATCATTCTGCCCGTTTGCTGTGCTTGTTACTGTGATTCAGAACAAAGCTTCAGTTATTTTCATCACGCCTAAAGCTCATTTTATCTATTTTACGTTTAGTATCATTACTTAGGAACACTAATAGTAACACAGCGAATAATCTGAAAAAAGCTGTTACTGGTTCAGAGAAAACAAGCTATTATTTTACAAATTAATATCTTATGGCAAATACTTTTCTATAGAGTCAAGTGTGCAATGACCTAACACTCGCATAAACACGTTGACAGTTCATAATTATGAAATTGAACATGTATAAAAAGTTTCTGGAGTAAAACACTATACTTTCCGGACTATAAGGTTAAAAGTAAAGTTTTATTTTTCAAATTAAATATCTGCAATGCGGCTTATGTGTCGTGAGAGAAAAACTAAATTAAATATTGCAGATAGTTGAGATACTACCTGGTACTATTTAGTTATCTGTAATTTATTTCATTAAAAAATCACTAAATTTATTTTAAAGAATCCCGCCATTGTGTTTTGTCGGTCTTATCTACCAATCGCAATTGACGCGATAAAAATTGTTATTAGAAATAGGTCCATAATGCGCCTTATAAGGTATGCATTGTGTGCAAAAAGATATGTTCATATAGGATGCACATCACAGTCCGGAAAATATTGTACTATAATATTAAATCAAGCTTTAATTTCTAAAACATACTAACGGAAATCTCATACTAGCTGTTTTTCTTCTACTTGAGCAACTCAAGTGGATTTTAATAATAATGCAAAGCTGGGTACCTATCTAATCACAGTCTCAAGCGTTGTAGAGACTCAAACCCTATTGTATAACGACATCCTCTGGATCGCCTGGACCGTACCTGGTCGAGTGTAATAATACTCTCTGTTTAGTGTACAAAAAATAGTAAATCGCGAATGACATTTGCGACTATTCAACTAAGTACCTCATATTATATCAATTACTCGGTCTCAACCTCAATGCTATTCCACCTTAGACCGGCATCAATGCCAATTTTATTAGAATTTATAGCAGCATCGTCATAGTTGGTAATTCGGAAGACTGCCCCCGGTTCGAAAGCAACGCCAAACTTAACCTAGAATACGAATGCAATTGTAGCTAGACCGAATGAAGTACCCGCTTCCTTTGCCTTCCGATTCAAAAATACAATAAATATATCGAAACACGATGTACTAAGTATATTTATGATGACGAATAAAATCAGAGCCTGGAAAAGTTAGAGGTCATATTTTAACCCTCGCTATGAGCAACAAAGATCGCACGGCAAAACAAAATTACGAATATCTGAAACCGAACGCGAACAAAGATAACATGAATCTAAGCAAAAAATCTTCTAAAAATTATTAGAATAGACGCTTACACAATATTTCTTAAAACAATAAACCATAATTTAAACGTAAAAATAAATGGCTAATTTGTTTATTATTTTTGTATGGTAAAGCACAATAGGTTGTGTGCTCTGGCTATGTGGAGTTCTTGCATTTTGAATAGGCGAACATTTTCCTTTTCCTTTTTCGACTTCTTGTTGGTACCTACTGCCTTATTTCGTTGACACATAATCTCCGTTCTAATTCGTAGAATTATCTTCATGGGCGGAAAGTTTTAGTTTTATATTAAATCTTCTTCTCAACAGATGATTTATTCTACACATGAATTTATCTACATTTCCCTTTTGGCGGTGTTCGCTTGACCTCCATCACTACGAATCATAAATCGAAACCTTGCTATGCTGTTCGCAACTTTGCCGAAAAGCTAGAAATACTGTCAACCAAAATTCTAACAGCAGGTGGCTAAAATCTAAGGTCTTCTAGCTGTTTTGTCTGGAGACAAATTTATATCCTATTAGCGACCACAGTTGCTATACCAGACCGACAATCTCATCAACAGGATTACTTAACGTAATCATAATAAGCGAAAACTATTCATTTGGTCTCCCCGCTAACGGCCTACGGACGATGAGCTTGCTGTAGATATGATCGCGCTTTTGGGCGAAAATTTTTACCATTTAAAATGTCTCAGTTAGTACGCGCCGTGAGTTTGTTCTAACAACCAATAAAATACTAAAAAGCGATGAGCTCTAACCACAAAAATCGCGGTATCTTTTGGTTTCGTTTGAGAAAGTCAAATTGAGACGCGACAGCCAATTCAACAAGGAGTAACCGAACAAACCTTTAAAATACAATCTGTTCTATCCACCACTTTTGAAAACAAGACCACTTATCCTGAGTGAAGCAACTCCAGAAGACGTTTTACCAATCCAGGTATTCTAAGAGAGGCTCCAACATTCGCACCTTTATTGTTGAGCCCCTTCTGCCTTGAAGGATCGCCATTCACAACCCACGCACCGTGCATCGATAGATCCAGCACTGAATAGAAGTTACCACTATCAATTCATACCACGATTTGTATGGAGGCTCATAAATCGTCGTTTAAGAGAAATAAGGCGAGTCGTCCAGTTCCCATTATGGCCAATCGTAGCAGCCCAGGAGGTAATCAAGTTCCAGAAACAACTAAAAATAAACCTTTCGCGAAACTTTACAGGCGCACTCCCAAATTGTGAAAAATTTTTCACAGCGTTGATTTCGTCTCGCAGTGACACTATCATTAATCAGGGAGGCTCCATTTGTCCGGCGGTCTGAATTATGCACAACCTTCATTGTTCTATTTTTAAAACAACCAGGAGTTGGATTAAGAGAGTTCGGATTAATGAAAAGTATTCGGTCCTCATCAGGAAGAAGACAATTACCCTCGCCAGCTTACGATCGCATTTCAGCCGCCTTTGCAAGACAACCACTCGTCTTACTTCCAGGGTCGAATGATCGGAGTTAAGTGCAGCAGCTCTCATTAAGCGCAGGTTCCCAAATCAAAGAGTAACTATAATCGAGCATTCCTTTCCTAGAAAAAGATAGATATGTGCTTTGTGTTGAAAGTTGGCTTTCCAACTACACACAATGAAGATCTTTGTCTCACCAACGAGTATTCATTTTTATGAAATAATGGAGCAGTTTCCCTGGAATGTGGACCGATTGCATACGCCCGGTCTTCTTTCACGCCCAAGCTTTTAACCACCTCAAACTCATTGGTAATTGAATTATTTGACTTTTAGTTCGTTAAGCTGGATCAAACCTTATCTGTGTTAGTTGTCTACCGGCCACACAATCCTTCAATCACTGATGACACGCGAGGCTTAATGTTTATTCTTCCTTTTTACTGAGAATTACATTGTTTTGTGCGACCTAAACCTCCCAATGTCAACTAGCTTAACTTCTCCAATAGTCACTAACGTCTAGTGCTGAAAGACTTTCTCGAATCTGTGTCATTAGCAAATATACCACATTACCCCTCTTATCCTTTTCCACAAGTGACCATACAAACGCCCAGGCGTTTCAATGATTTGAAAGCGTTTAGCTGACACTAGTATGGCATATCATGGAGCGAAATAGGTACCTCTAACAATTAAATTCTTGCTTTTCCATATTTCAGGACACACTCACTTTCCGCTTAGGCTCAGCCTCCTCAATCCAGCTTATACGAACTTTACTATACAATTTACGGTGTGCAATAATTTTTCCCGCAACAAAAAACTCTGCACTGCGTCACAAGCCCGCTACATCTCATTTCGATGTATTGATGACCATATTTGACTAACAATTAACATGCGTTGTGCATCGAAAGGCGTATCCAAATGACTCCCGACGGAAATAAAAAAATAAACTGTTTCACAAACCCAAGAAATTAAATATAAACTTCGTTGGCTCTGATGACAACAGCTTCGCAAAATAATATATAAACTTCACTTGAAATTATTATACCGCATCCGTTAAATCGCCTAAGGCAGTCAGCAAATGAGACAATGGAAGCCTACATTAGTTTCACTTTTCATTTGCCATGATCGTTCAATCAATCAAAGACATTAAATATAAATACCAATGTAATCAGTATGGTATCTCTGTTGGCATGATTGCTCTCCCAGGTTGAAACTCTTCTTGTCAAAGATTTTAACACGTATCATTCAGCAACCACAACTCCTGGAGGTGATTAAATCGAAAATCGAGCTTAACACAAAAAGTGGTATTTATTCGATTTCTTCACTTATGAATCTTCATCCCATTCATATTTTCCGGCGTCACAATAGTTTTTAGTACTATTCCTAACAACCAGGTCTTTAAAATCAACACTGATAACTGAATGGGCGCTCTTCCACTATCAATTTATCTACCGTCCTTAACCACTGCTACTCCACAATTTCCAAAAGAACGAATGCATTCACCTTTTCAAGATTTTCTCGAGGCCTTCAATTCAGTCGATTTTTCAGTGACTGAATCCGCCTTGTAAAATAATAGTATCTGCAGTAGTGCTTTGAAGCTAATCTCTTTTTACGTCCAAAACCGATCCACGCCTGCAAGGGACGGCACTGATCTTTCGAAATCAGCCCCCATCCTTTCTGAAGTTGCACAGGGTTCAGTACTTGGCCCTCTACTTTTCAACTTATCAACTGCACAGAAACCGGCTGTGTATAAGCAATTCACGCTGTTCAAATATGTCTATAAAACGGTGGCAGTATTCAGCAGTTTGGTCAAATTTAGCTCATTCACTTCTACGATTGCTCAGCTACTATCATTGCTGCAGACCAACTTTATGCGACAGTTCTTTATCTCAATCAGTATAAAACCTGCTTAATGATACTTGGTCCGACTACGTTATCTTCGCCGACTGCAAAGCATACTCCAAACGTTGAGATGAAAGACGAGTGTAGAGGAAGATATTTCCTCCAACATAAATTAGTACTTTTGTCAGGCCATATCTACACATTGTGTTACTATGCAAATATATTACTAATTTATGTTGTAGAGGAAGATATTTCTTCCAACAAAAATTACTACTATGTTTGCATAGTAACACAATGTGTAAACATTGGCCTGACAAAAGTAATAATTTATGTTGGATAAAATATCTTCCTCTACACTAGTTCAGGAACAAAGACATTTAAGTCACATGAATTCTTTTTTCATCTTAACCAAATCAATCAAAACACTTCAAGACAAAACCATATACTGAGACGTTATAGGAGGCTTATGCCATGTCCATCGTACAATAGGCCATTGAATGTCGCTTTCCCCTAACTTAGGCTTCCTATTTTGCTCTAGTGCATATCGCTTATAATTTTTAAATGCTAGCTTTCACTAATGGTCAGAATCAATGTGTGCCTCTCCTCTTTTACATTTTCTTACTCTTATGGTTCAGTCGGCATTTAAAGGATATTTCCTTCGTCCATAATCTTTAAACTAAGCTTTCGCTGTAAAATTCCCTCACGCTTGTCAATAATGGGTCATGCGCAACTGCATAACCATAATTTATTCAAACCATCCTTACACCAATATCTTTAATAGTCTAGCATTAATCTACCTCTGGGTTTATATATATATATTCAAAACTACAATTTAAAAAATGCCTTTTTAAATTTTTATCTTGATCTATTACGCCCATTGATCTCACAGAAGTGCACAAGAAGAGCGATTACATACAATTCCCATACTTGACAAGCCTAACACCCAGGAGGTCAATTAGCTCCTCCCATAAAAATTAATCAATTATTTTTATTTTTGGACATTTTAAATTACCGCTGGTTTCTTAAACAAATTTACGTTTTGTAAAAAATTATTGTTTTAGTTGTCGAAAATAATGGCTATCCTTTGTTGACTTTAATATTCATTCTTCTTGAGATTTTGTTGCTAAAAGTACGTCACCGTTTTGTTCGGCTACATACATATCAGATTTCCTGTATTTAATCATTAGACGCAGAATCTAGATAATATTTTTTGAGCTGATCAAAATTTATCAATCACGCGTAATATCGCAACTTCGTCACAGTTAAATTGATTGGGTTTACTGTTTTTAAGGTCTTCGCTTTCATAAATGTATATTACGGCAACCCGTGAGATGGTGAGCATTCAAATTTAGTTTTAATAAATCTTATTTTTATAAGATGGATAACAAAATTAAGCGTGAGGACGCAGAGCAGTTGACCGGAGAGCATAAAAAAGATAGCCAAACAGAAGGCGCTGAATTTAGTTCTAAATTTGGTGATCATTGAAATTAGGTTGGATACATAGGTCTGGCATTAAAGGAGCTCTTCTATGGTAGTGACCAAAGGACATCTACAACCAGACAGTCATGTCTTACTGTTTGTATAAACCATTTAATTAATATTTACCAAGTTACCAATTAACTTGTAATTATTTTAGCATAAAATATGTTTGAATGAAGTTATGCGGATGACATGGTCATAATATTCAACAACCCTTCCTTACCCATTATATCGGAACTTTTATCCTCGCTCCATTCTCAGCATAGCAACAATGGTCTCTAACTAAACCCCGCCAAGACTCGCTTGGTGAAACTCTCCGACCCATTCTGTTTTTTCCCGGATGCTAATTATCCCCTTGATATTGAAATGATAGATTCGGCCAAGGTCCTTGGTATCTATTTTTCAAAATCTCTAGACTTCTCCCCACACCTTACACACACTACTTCTAAACTCTTCAAATGGGCCCGTTTGATCTGCTTCAAGACTAACAACCCCAATATTCAATATCTATGCCCTACTCCTCATTTCATACGATAGCGAATTCTACTGTCCTCTTACTCTAGCCTCGTACGCCATCGAACAAATTTCCAGATTTTTAAAGCGAGGCTTCCCTCACAGCCAAAATTATCGCGAACGCCTACTCCTGGCCAACCTCCTACCAATCTGGTTTACCCGACACCTACGTTTATTCAAAAGATCACACATCACCTATCACTGTCCAACTTCGCTCACTGAAGTCACCACTACACCACACGCTCAAGTAACTCTTCAATCCAATCCAAACATACTCACAATATATTTAGCAAAATCTTTCTTTTCCAAAGCCACTAGTGTTTTCAACGCTCTTCCCACGGAAATAAAGCTCCTATCCCAGCACGAATTTAAAAAGGCGGCTCACATGTATTTCTATAAAAAATTTCTATGCGAGACGACCGATTGGAAGCGCAATTGGTTCCTTCTTAAACCATAACACATCTTTCATCCCACGGCTACTCTCTTGTTACTAGTTTCGGAGGGTGAAGTCCCTTCTGGCTGGCCTCTATTTTCAACTTTTCCTCTCTGATTTTAAATTTCTTACTCTTGGCTCCCCGATACCATTCCTACTCTCAATTTTCATTCTATCGCATCCAAATAGAGAATACTTTATCACATTTTTCTCATCTAATTTTTTTCATCTTTTTTCAGCGAACGACCGGATACTCGAAGTCTACTGGACCACCCGACGGTTTACATCGGACATTGATTCCCTCTCGCCTACCATCAGTCATAACCTCGCTCAACGGAAGCCAGTGAACCCTGCACGAGACAAGCTTCTATCTAGTCGGCTTCATCCTAGTCAATACTACCCTACAGAAATTCAATATCCACGACAAAGAACACCATCGGTCGACGTCTGCCACCAGTCCGCCATCACTTTCGAACTCGCACTCAAATTCGTCTGTCCGACACCAGCCTACCCCGCATTGATGCTCGGACCCTTTATGGATTGTACTCCAGTTGATGTTGTCAAGTCAAAAGGAATATCTCTTTTTCACCAGATTGAACTATCATGAAGTTTATGAAAGCATTTCTCTTCCTCAACTCCTCCCTTCCCTGTGGTCTAATACTTTACTAGTTACAATTTCATACATCTCCACATTGTAGAGGTTAAATTAATTATCGGACAGAAATTAACCTCTCATATAAAAATAAATCAATTTTTATTTTTGGACATTTGATGTTATCGCAGGTTTCGTAAAATAATATTGTAATTTTTGAAAAATATTGTAAATTTTTTTGGAAATTCTTTTGTTCATATTGTCGAAGTTTTGGACTTGTCTTGTGGAAGGAAATGAGAGTTTTGATCGGAGTTTCTGAATTGCATAAGCGGGACACTGCGTGGTTCCATCTCCGACTCTTTGTGAATAAAACTTTGTAATCTTCTCGTCGTTTTGTTTTTAATTATCAGCGAAAAGAACCACAAATTTGCTTTGGGTATTTAAAGTGTATATTTGTTTTAAGGTCTCAATCATTCCAGTTCAGTAAATTTGTGGACATCAGCGTATCCGGGTACGACGGTGTCAACCATGTCTCGATGGCCGATCGTACATGGGCTAACGGGGCTATGGCGGTGGTGTCACCAGGGCGTGGTGGATTTCCGACCGGCAATCGGATCTCCTATAAAATACCACATGAGCCCGACGACGGCACCATGACTCGGCGTGTGTTCCCCGCCACAAAAGGGTTCAACAGCCACAGGATTACATGGACTCCTGGACAGTACCCCGTACTTCCGAATGGCGAATGAGCTCTCAACAGCCAACGGCAACCATGTAACTTACTGCTGCCTTGCAGACTGCGCTTGGATGTGCAAAGGCTAGAGGTGCGTCCTCGATCAAAAAGCCGAGTGGTGAGGGGACACCACTTGTACCAAATTCCCAAGAAACTCCATGAAAATGGAGCCGGCTTATCCTCCAAAATGAGTCAGCCGCAGTAAAGTAAAAGTAAGTAAGTATCCGGGTAAGCTTACTTAATTAATATAATATATAAATTACAAGTAATTTAATAATATCATGTCTGGTTTATTAAATACTGAGAATACAGAGCAGTTGGCTAGCGGACTTAAGGATTGTAGTTTAAGAGATAGTTCAGAGGAACTTAAGTGTTCCAAAATAGATGATCATTCCGCATATATGGATTTTCCGGGCCTGGCATCCAAGAGACCCCCTTATGGTAGTGACCTAAGGGCCTCTACAAAAAATGGCGACCGCGCCAGGATCCTTTATGCGGAAAGATATGATGTAGATGATCGTTTTTGCCGCAATTCTATGGATAGCAATGTTAACCTCACCATGTACAGACCAGACAACCATTCTGAATGGGTCGAAGAAGCAAAATTTTATTTTAAACTAAAGCGGATGACCGACCCTGTAGAAAGGTTTGCCTAGGCCTGGTGGTGCTTACCTGAGCCATTAAAAAAGAATCTGTTTAGACTCAGGAATTTTGTTACTGAGAACGAACCAGAAAATGCATTTGAGCTTCTAGTAGAAGAACTCCATGAACGGTATCAACCCGAGAGGATTGAACGGATGACTGACTTATTACGTCAGGAAAAGATGAGAAATCTACATCCATCTGAATTTTATGACAGACTTATTTCAAAATCCATCGGGCTTGATATATCTGAGGAAGTTATAAATAGTATATTTGTAGCAGAATTGCCTGCTAGACTAAGAGCCACCTTGGATGTATATGATACATTGGAACTAGAGCGGCCCAAGAAGCTCAAAGGGTTGGACAAAGTGTATCGTCAGATGGAACCTAAGGTGTATGCAGTAACCGCAGATTCACGCCTGGAGCAGCAACTCAGACATCTCTCAGAGAGACTCCTGACCATAGAGAATGAACTAAGTACCCTCCGCAGGGATGTGGGTTGGATAAAAAGCAATAAGGAAAGTTCCAACAGTAGTAGGGTTAATTCTCGGGGTCAACCTTCAAATTCCAAGCATTGGAGAGGCGAATCGCGTGAGAGTGTACAAGGACCACGCGAGTGGTGCATATCGCATCACAAATACGCCGTTTGGAAAATGTCAGGAAGGGGGATGCACGTTTCCAAAGTTGGGTGGTCCCGGATGGATAGGAAGTAGTCTTCCTGTAGCCTGGTCGAAGCTACCGGAAAACTAATGGAGCCCCCGCTAATAGGAGCCGTAGGGGGGGTTGCGCATGCAAGGCTCCAAGGTATGCATATTCGTGGCGTACTAAAAACACCGAAGTTAGGTTCGGAAGCTTCGATAGAAGAGACGCGCAGTAATACAGTCCGTAAATCTGTTAGATTTCGGCTGGCAGGTAATCTTAAAGAGGTTGCTGGTTATAGCAACAATAAGTTCGTTATAACTGATGAACTTAGTGGCCTAAATTTCTTAATAGACACGGGTGCAGAGGTGAGCATAGTTCGATCTGATGTGGTGGAAATTGATAGCCCCACATTCGATTACCAACTATGGGCTGCTAATGGAAGTCCAATTGAGGTTAAGGGAGTTAAAGAATTGTTAGTGACATTGGGGCAGAAATCTCCATTTACGTGGAATTTTCTGGTCGCTGATATAAAGGATAACATCATTGGGATGGACTTTTTGATCCATTTTAATCTTGCTTTAGATCCCAAATCTAGGACCATTGGACAAAGCACTGGGATAGTGACTTATGCTGAGACTGGGACCTCAGTAGTTAGGTCAGTGAGACTACCCAGACCCGTCGTCGCCGATGACTTGGCGGATGTCATCGAGAAACACCTGGCCGTGTTTCTGCCATTCAATGCTAAACGCAAGGGTTTAAAGACAGGCATAGAACACCAAATCGAGTTGGTGGAGCCACTACCTTGTTCGCCCAAGTCTCAACCGTTAGCACAACACAAGCAGCAGGTTGCTATTGAAGAATTTAAGCGGTTGAGAGAAGAAGGAATTTGTAGGCGTTCAAATTCCAACTTTGCATCTCCAATAGTGGTTGTTCCCAAACCTGAACCAAGTCAATGGAGGGTTTGTGGTAACTATCGTCTATTGAATTCGGTAACGAAAGGCGATTCGTATCCTCTACCGAACCAGAGTACTTTGCTCAGGGATATAATGGGGTATGAGGTATATACAACGTTAGATCTGCAGAAAGCGTACTATCAAGTACCTATGGAGGCAGAATCTATACCGCTCACAGCAGTGCGATTCCCTGGAGGAGGATCGCATGAATTCTTATGTATGCCTTTTGGGTTGAAGAATGCAAGTCAGACATTCCAGCGTCTGACAGAGGAAGTTCTTCAAGACTGTTCATTTGCTAGAGTGTATAGAGATGACATCATTATATATAGTCAATCTAGGGAGGAACACCGGGAGCATTTGGACATCGTTTTGTCTAAGCTGGAACATTATGGATTGGTAATGAAACCAGAAAAGAGTAAGATTGGTTGCTCTACCGTAAAATATCTTGGACATACCATTTCCAAGGATGGAATCAAGCCCTTGGAAGACAAGGTACAAGCAATCAAGGATGTGCCAGAACCTAGAACTGTTCGCCAGTTGCGTAGATTTTTGGGCATGATTAGCTAATATCGTCGGTTCATACCAGGTTTAGCTGGAATTTTGGGGTCGCTAACTCGACATTTAGTTCGTGAACGAAACACAATCAAGAAGTCCTGGCCTATTAATTTTAGTCAAGACAAGGGAAAATTCCAGAGGGCCAAAGATCTGTTAAGCCAAATAACCACATTAGCTCCTGTGGATTGGACTAAGCCGTTTGAGCTGATCACAGATGCTTCTGATGTAGCCATAGGAGCAGTGTTACATCAACGGGAAAATGGTATAGTCAAGCCGATTGGATTCTATAGTCGGAAACTCCAAGATCGCGAGAAGCGATATGATACGCTTGGAAAGGAGTTACTAGCAGTTTATTCTGCAGTGTTGCATTTTGAGCACTACCTAGATGGACATCAGTTTATGATATTAACTGATCATAAACCGTTGTTGAGTATGCATGGGAAAGCAAATAGGCTAAATTATTCTCGGTGGGTGAATTCACAAATAACCCGACTCGCAGAATTTGATTTTACCATTAGTCATATATCAGAAAAAGATAATGTGGTGGTGGTGGTAGACCAGACGTATCAGATGAAGATATGATTCGTACAAAGTCACTCGTATGCTCTATTGTATCTTCTAATGATTTTGTCCAGCAATTGATGGAAGCACAAGGTCTTGATCCTTTAGTAGCTGTGTTGGAAAAGAATCCTGCATATACACGCAGGAAGATTGGAGATAAGTGGTTATTATGTGAAATCTCCAGGAGCCAACCTAGACCTTATGTACCGCTAGAATTAAGGTATAAGGCAATTCAGCAGCTACATGAATTCAGTCATCCTTCCATTAAGGCAACTATCAGGATGGTCACTGATAGATATGTATGGCCAAAGATGTCAAAAGACATAAGAGCCTGGGTAAGGACATGTGCCAGGTGTCAAACTTGTAGAGTTTGGCGTCATACCAAAACTGAAATTAAAACGATTGGTATACCAGCGGGTCGATTCATGCATGTTCATATTGATATAGTAGAAATGCCTGAGATTTCCAGCCAAAAGTATTTACTCACGATGGTCGAACGGTTCAGTCGTCAGTTTGAGGTAGCAATACTGAAGGACATGACAGCTCAAGAGGTCTTACTTATGTTCTTTCATAATTGGGTGTCGCGATATGGTGTACCGGTAAGGGTAACTACTGATCGTGGTAGTCAGTTTATGTCTGAACTGTTTATCAGATCATTGAATACAATGGGGATAGAAGTAAGACACACATGTGCTTATAATCCCAGAGCCAATGGGATGGTTGAGAGACTGCACAGGGAGCTAAAGGCTACATTACGCTGCACCGGTGGTTCCAGTTGGATACATGATTTGCCCATAGTTTTGTTGGCAATGCGAAACAGATACAGATTTCAGTTAGGAACATCCATAGCAGAACTTGCTTATGGAGAGCCACTGAGGCTACCTGGAGATATTCTAATAGAAGCTCCAAGTTGTCTCGATTGGGCCTCTAGTTCAGTAGATTGGTTTGTTGAAGCATTGAGAGATAAAATGAGTCGTTTAGCTCCAACCAAAACTAGAAGTCCAAAGTCCAAATGCTATGTATCTTCAGATTTAAAGCTGGCATCGCATGTATACATAACTAACGAAAACAGACAGAATTGTCTGACTCCATTCTATAAGGGGCCATATAAAGTCAATCATATGACTGAGAAAAATGCATTTATAGAAGTAAATGGCACTGTAGAATGTGTAACACTGGATCGCTGTATTCCACAGTTTATTTGGACGGAGGAGGAGACTGAGGAACAGTATTCACCGAAGTACCCAGAAGTTGAGGCGAGATGTGACTCAGAAATTGGTGAGAAAAATGAAGAGTCGAATAAATATGGTAAAGAAGTAAAGATTAAAACCAAGACAACTGAGAATCAAGAACAATGCAATATGAATATGAAATCTGGTGAAGTACCAGCACAACTTGTTGAAACTCGGTCTGGAAGAGTCATCAAGAAACCGAAGAATGAAGACTACATCATGTATGGTTAATCATCTTAAACATGAGGGAGTATGTAGAGGTTAAATTAATTATCGGACAGAAATTAACCTCTCATATAAAAATAAATCAATTTTTATTTTTGGACATTTGATGTTATCGCTGGTTTCGTAAAATAATATTGTAATTTTTGAAAAATATTGTAAAATTTTTTGGAAGTTCTTTTGTTCATATTGTCGAAGTTTTGGACTTGTCTTGTGGAAGGAAATAAGAGAGTTTTGATCTGAGTTTCTGAATTGCAAAAGCGGGACACTGCGTGGTTCCATCTCCGACTCACTGTGAATAAAACTTTGTAATCTTCTCGTCGTTTTGTTTTTAATTATGAGCGAAAAGGAACACAAATTTGCTTTAGGTATTTAAAGTGTATATTTGTTTTAAGGTCTCAATCATTCCAGTTCAGTAAATTTGTGGACATCGGCGTATCCGGGTAAGCTTACTTAATTAATATAATATATAAATTACAAGAATTTAATAATATCATGTCTGGTTTATTAAATACTGAGGATACAGAGCAGTTGGCTAGCGGACTTAAGGATTGTAGTTTAAGAGATAGTTCAGAGGAACTTAAGTGTTCCAAAATAGATGATCATTCCGCATATATGGATTTTCCGGGCCTGGCATCCAAGAGACCCTCTTATGGTAGTGACCTAAGGGCCTCTACAACATATCCTAAATTTGATTTGTAATTTTAATGGCTGGGAATGTTGGCCTTTATTGCCAAATAAATGTGTTTTTATTATTAAGATTATGGCGAACGCAAACGCAACGCTAGTCAATGATAATCACTCCGAATCCAACACCTACTTTGATTTGGATATTTATAATTTCAATGTGACTCAGTTTTTATCGCCTTATTTAAATTTTAAATATTTTTATGGCATATAAATAGACCATTTTTTAGTTGTTTCTATAATACGTCACCAGAAATAATGATATACTTACAAGCTACTAACGAGTACACCGAAAACACTCATCGTAAATGCGAAACAAGATATCCTATACGTAAAATAGTACTTATTGCAGTGAAAAATAATTTGAAAGGTAAAACCACGCCTGATGACATCAGGAAGAAGAATTTATAGAAGAATTTTTTTTAAAGAATTGGCTGAAGAATTTATGTTGAAACGTTTCGGTCATTTTTAATTGAATTTCGTATTATATTTAATTTTATTTTTGTACTGATGTGCATAAACATGTACAGGATATGTCCATTTGCCATTGTGAAGGTCACTGACTCGGTATTGTAAAACGCCCCGGCTTCAAGTAAATGCCGTACGACGTTACAAACTCGGTTAAGGTGCTCTGAATAGAGATTAGTTACTGATATGGGGGCCCTTAAGAGGGCCGGGTAATGCGTTCTCTTGAAGTCTTCAGCGTTGAAGATGTCCTAGAGCCTTGGGTGGACTCTGGTTGATTTGTTGCTCCCGTGGTTGAGCTGTGATCGCGTTGTGGATGGTGTCCTGCACTCAATTGGCTCGTCTCTCCGGTATCCCGCAACAGGATGAGTAGGTATTGACAGCCGACAGAGCGCACACGTATTGACAACCGACAGAACGCACACGCGTGAAGCAGGTAGAAGGCAAATGCCACAACTGACTTGCATGGTAAATTACCGTGCTTAAATAGCATGCAATATGTGTACTTGCATACTATTGGTTAAACGTGGTTAGACGTGGTTAAACGGCAATTTGCTTTTTTCTCATTGGTGCAACGTAAATAAATTTGAATTTAATTTACGCAATATGTCGGCGATTGATTTGTGTCGTTACAACACTTTCCTCTCTGAAAAAAAAGAAAAAATATTCCTCTCTGCGAGGCTAGATAAGAAATGCATGACAGAGTTCGAACCAAGTTAAGCAAAAATATGATGAACCATAAGTGCTGGGCTTAAATATGCTTGTTGGTTGCTTCAACAATTATATGATGCCCAGGTAACCACTAGGAATTGCTACACATATTGTTAGCTCTAGTGGACGGTCACTAACGCAATGAGCAGTGTAAGTTTTTGGAGCCGCAGCGTGAAGATTTCGAGGTAAATCGCCTCTGAATTTGCCAGGTTTAAGTTAAAAACCTAAGCAGGTTGGATCGTTGTCAATGTGTTTGTATACGACCAAGGAGCTAGAGTGCTCGACGTTGTAGATCATGACATTTGTAGAGTGGTCTTTGTGAAGCAGAATAAAGTTGAGATATGCATTGAAAGTGGCCTGTACCATGATATGAAGCTGATCACTACTTAGTGTTGCTACACAAAAAGAGTTAGCTCTAAGTAGCTGGTCATACCAAAATAGGCAGTGTAATGTCATGTGTAGAGAAATACATTATAATGTAAAAATATATACATTAAAATCAAAGGTAATTGCATAAAAATATGTACACGAACATTGCCTCAGAGATGGCATAATACCAAAGAACTGTTCAAAAATGCTACACAATTGTGCTTTAAGAACAGCTGGTTATGCCACATGAGACAATACTAAAAATTAACGTAAAGTTAAAAAAATTTTATAGTTAAATGTTAATGTGTAAAAAAAATTAATTACGCGTTATACAAAGCGGGTTGAGATTGTGTGGGCAGACGGAGCCTGAACGTGTGTAGAAAGGTTGAACGCTCTCAGGATCAGGTGGTTCGATAAACGGTTTTAACCTGTCTATGCTTACTGATGTCGGTGTAGCGCCTTGCATATTGATGATGTTTTTGGCTGTTTTTAGTAAATTCGGGTAAGGACCGCGATACTTAGGTTGTAGAATAGAATAGAATAGAATAGAATAGAATAGAATATCTTTATTTGGATTCAAACCACACATATTCCATCAAATAATAAAATTGGAAATTGTACAATATATATTAAAATAATTATCACATCACAATAAATTGTGCAATTCATCTCGTGTAGATAGGTATATCTCACTAGTTGTACAATACAATATATCAATATCAGAAAGTTCGACTGAAAAGAATAATATATACATCATCAAATTAGGAACAATTAAGGTATAATTCGAGTGTAACATTATGCAAAAATTGAGAACCATGACTAGCAATTGATTGTATGTAATGTTAACTAATTTGAAGATCTAGTGCATAACATTTCAATTATAATAATACAAAACTTGGAAATAAAATCTCAATGAAATCTGTTTCCGATAACAATTATCCTTGTCTCTTATTCAACCATGAGAAAGTATTATCATAATCAAAAAAATAAAAGATATCAGCAGGATTGCAGACTTTTTCAAGTTCAGTAGATAAAGTTTTAATAGACATCTTAGATGGAGGCATTTCTCTAAGCCCCTTCGGCAATTGATTATAAATTTTGTAGATTTTCGAGAAAGAGAATAACTTGCTCGCTACATTCCCCACAAAAGGAGGAGATATTGCCATATGTCCAGATCTAGTTCCAATTTCATGACTCTTCCTTATCGGAGTCATATAGGCACCAGTCCACTGGTTCAGATGGAAAACTTTTATACAATAACACATCCTCCGAAACCACAGAGATTGCAATGACGCAAACTGTAATCTAGAGGCGTATATAGTGCAAGAAGTAGGACTAATATGTTTCACAACTTTTCTTTGTACAGCTTCTATCTTATTAGACAATCCCTTTTTTAATGGATTCCAGGTAGCGACAGCATATTCTAGTACCGGTCTAATCTATATTATATACATTTGATGTATTATAATTATCCCCACAAATCCACGAATATATATACCCAACAGATTTCCCAGAAAACCACGATCAGGGTAAAGAAAACACAAATGTCAATCTATTTATCCCAAATAGATGAAAAAGGAAGTCAATTTTATTTATACCAAAAAAATCAGAACAAAAATTAATATCCTCTCGCGGTCGCCAATTTTGTAAACGCCCCGGCTTGAAGTAAATGCCGTACGACGTTACAAACTCAGTTAAGGTGCTCTGAATAGAGATTAGTTACTGAAATGGGGGCCCTTAAGAGGGCCTGGTAATGCGCTCTCTTGAAGTCTTCAGAGTTGAAGATGTCCTAAAGCCTTGGGTGGACTCTGGCTGAGTTGTCGCTCCCGTGGTTGAGCTGTAATCGCGTTGTGGATAGCGTCCTGCAGGTCCTGCACTCAATTGGCTCGTCTCTCCGGTATCTCCGGTATCGATTGATAACCTACTTCAATAACCCTTAAATTATATGAATGCGCTCTGCAATTTTATAAATAGAATTTTGAAGAGTGGGATATTACCAATCGATATACTAACAATAGTAGCTAAACCTTTGCCTAAAGTAAGTAAGCCAACGTGTGCCAGTGATTACAGATTAATCTCTATTATTCCCTCGTTTTTGAAGATAATAGAACGATTAATACTTGATCATTTAGAACGTATGCTGCCGGCTGATTTCGATGTATGCCAGCATGGCTTCACGAAAGACAGGTCGACAACTACTAATATGCTCTCTATGTGGAAACATGTAATTACATTAGATGAGAAAAAGTTAGATGCATTAATTGTATTCATAGATATCTCAAAAGCTTTTGACTCTATATCTTTTGATGCTATCTTGAATGCGATTAATTTATTGAATATTGATCCGAATATTTTTAGATTACTTAGGTACTACTTATATAATCGAAGAATGAGTATTCAAGTAAACGATTTGGTATCTAAATCGAAAAGGGTAACAAGTGGAGTTCCACAGGGATCCAGTTTGGGACCAATATTATTTAAAATTGTATTTGCATATTTGGAAACTAAGATTCCTAACGGTCGAGTTTGCAAATTTGCTGATGATTTGAAAATAATCTTTCCAATTGATCCAAATAATGTTGAATTCTCCAAAAATAATGTGACACTTGATTTGTATGATTTAAGTAGATATCTGTTAACACTAGGGCTGAGAATAAACAGTAAAAAGACGAGAGCTTTAAAAATAGGTAACAGAACAGATTTTAAGTATGTTTATTTTCATGATGCTGAGATTAATGATGTTTTTGAGATTAAACTTATGCAAGAAATTAAGGATTTAGGCATAACTATTCATTGTACGGTTTCTGCTGAGAGACATATTGAAAGGATAGTAGGCAGTGCCAAGAAAAGATGGGCATTGATAAATAGAAATATTATATCACATGAAATAAAATTCAAAATGTTTATAATATGGATTAGACCGATACTAGAATATGCCGCTGCTACTTGGAATCCCTTAACAAAGGGTCTGTCTAATAAAATAGAAGCTGTACAAAGAAAAGTTGTGAAGCAAATTAGTCCTATCTCCTGCACTATATACGCCACTAGATTACAATTTGTATCACTGCATCCTTTATGGTTTCGGAGAATGTGCTATTGTATAAAAGTTTTCCATTTAAACCAGTGGTCTGGTGCCTATATGAATCCCATAAGAAAGAGTCATGAAATTGGAACTAGATCTGGTCATTCTGCAATATCTCCACCTTTGATTGGGAATGTTGCGAGCAAGCTGTTCTCGTTTTCAAAAATTTACAAAATTTATAATCACTTGCCAAAGGGGCTTAGAGAAACGCCTCCAACTAAAATGTCTTTTAAATTTTTATCTACCGAACTAGAAAAAGTGTTTAATCCTGATGATATTTTTAATTTTGATTATGATAATACTTTTTCATGGTTAAATAAAAGCCAAGATTAATTGTTTCAGCAACAAATGTAATATTCGAGTTATAACTTAAATTTTCAATTTTGATTAAGAATCTATCACTGTTTACAGCTGATCTTTCAGATGCCGATAAACTGTACAGTACACTTAATTGCACATATATATGTGATGTGATATCTTTTTATATTGTACATTTTCTAATTTTATTATTTAATGGAACATGTGTGGTTTGAATCCAAATAAAGATATTCTATTCTATTCTATTCTATTCTATTCTAAAAGATGAGTCACGGATGTAGTTAGTTGTTGGTGAAACTATCAAATCACCAGCGTAGGTATTGACAGCCGACAGAACGCACACGCGTGAAGCAGGTAGAATGCAAATGCCACAACTGACTTGCATGGTAAATTACCGTGCGTAAATAGCATGCAATATGTCTACTTGCACACTATTGGTTAAACGTGGTTAAACGGCAATTTTGCTTTTTTCTCATTGGTGCAACGTAAATAAATTTGAATTTAATTTACGCAATATGTCGGCGATTGATTTGTGTCGTTACAATAAATCAACTTTTTGTAATGTAATCGCCCCGGCTTCAAGTAAATGCCGTACGACGTTACAAACTCGGTTAAGGTGCTCCGAATAGAGATTTGTTACTGATAGGGGGCCCTTAAGAGGGCCTGGTCGTGCGTTCTCATGAATTATTCAGAGTGTGAAGATGTCCTAGAGCCTTGGGTGGACTCTGGTTGTTGTTGCTCCCGTGGTCGAGTTTTAATCACGATGTGGATAACGTCGTTTAGGTTCTGCAATTAATTGGCTCGTCTCGCTGGTTGTACCGCAACAAGATGAGTCACGGATGTAGCCAATTGTTGGTGAAACTATCAAATCACCAGCGTAGGTATTGACAGCCGACAGAACGCACACGCGTGACGTAAGGTAGAATGCAAATGCCCCAACTGACTTGCATGGTAAATTGTCGTGTTTAAATAGCATGCCATGTCTACTTGCACACTATTGGTTAAACGTCAAGTTTCGCTTTTTTCTCATTGTTGCAACGTAAATAAAATTGAATTTAATTTACACAAAATGTCGGCCATTAATTTGTGTCGTTACAGTAAACGCCTCGGCTTTAAGTAGTGCAAATGTCCCAACTTCAAGTTAATGCCGTTCGACGTTACAAAGCAGTTAGATTCCGTGAAGGCTGAGAATAATTTGTAAAGGCCCCGGCTTCAAGTAAATGCCGTACGACGTTACAAACTCGGTTAAGGTGCTCTGAATAGAGATTTGTTGCTGATAGGAGGGCCCTTAAGAGGGCCTAGTAACGCGTTCTCCTGAATTGTTCAGTGTGAAGAAGTTCTAGAGCCTTGGGTTGACTCTGGTTAAGTTGTCGCTCTCGTGGTTGAGCTGTAATCACGATGTGGATAACGTCGTGCAGGTTCTGCAATTAATTGGCTTGTCTCTCTGGTTATACCGCAACAAGTTAGAATAGAATAGAATAGAGTTGAGTCACGGATGTAGTTAGTTGTTGGTGAAACTATCAAATCACCAGCGTAGGTATTGACAGCCGACAGAATGCCGACGTAAGTTAGATCGAAAAATGCCACAACTGGCTTGCATGGTAAATTGCCGTGCTTAAATAGCATGCCATGCCTACTGGAAACTATTGGTTAAACGGCAAGTTTCGCTTTTTTCTCATTGGTGCGACGTAAATAAAATTGAATTTAATTTACGCAATATGTCGGCCATTAATTTGTGTCGTTACAACACTTTCTTCTCTGAAAAAAAAGGAAAAAAATTCCTCTCTGCGAGGCTAGATAAGAAATGCATGACAGAGTTCGAACCAAGTTAAGCAAAAATATGATGAACCATAAGTGCTGGGCTTAAATATGCTTGTTGGTTGCTTCAACAATGATATGATGCCAGGTAACCACTAGGAATTGCTACACAAATTGTTAGCTCTAATGGTCGGTCATACCACGTGAGGCAAAATAGAGCAGTGTAAGTTTTGGGAGCCGCAGCGTGAAGATTTCGAGGTAAATCGCCTCTGAATTTGCCAGGTTTAAGTTAAAACCTAAGCAGGTTGGATCGTTGTCAATGTGTTTGTATACGACCAAAGGAGCTAGAGTGCTCGACGTTGTGGTCATGACATTTGTAGAGTGGTCTTTGTGCAATTGATAAAGTTGAGATATGCATTGAAAGTGGCCTGTACCATGATATGAAGCTGATCACTACTTAGTGTTGCTACACGAAAGCGTTAGCTCTAAGTAGCTGGTCATACCAAAATAGGCAGTGTGATGTCATGCGTGAGAAATACATTATAATGTAAAAATATATACATTAAAATCAAAGGTAACTGCATAAAAATATGTACACGAACATTGCCTCAGAGATGGCATAATACCAAAGAACTGTTCAAAAATGCTACACAATTGTTAGCTAAGAACAGCTGGTTATGCCACGTGAGACAAATACGAAAAATAACGTAAGGTTAAAAAAATTTTGATAGATAATGTTAATGTTTAAAAAAAACAATTACGCGTTATACAAAACAGGACATTGAGATTGTGGGCAGACGGAGCCTGAGACGTGTGTAGAAGGTTGAACGCTCTCAGGATCAGGCGGTTCGATAAACGGTTTCAACCTGTCTATGCTTACTGATGTCGGTGAAGCGCCTTGCATAATAATGAAGTATTTTGATTGTTTGAGTAAAATCGGGTAAGGACCGCGATACTTGGGTTGTAGTGGTGCAACAGCATTATTGTTGCGAACGAGTACTCTCTTGCAGTTGTGGAGCTGTGGGTGAACGAAGACTGGACGAGGCGTGTGTCTCGGCTGCTGTTCGGACATGTTACCGAAATGAAGTCGAAGGCGGGTAGCTTCGTCTTGTGGGTCATCTTGTGCCGGTAGTAGACGTGGGAGCTGACTAGGCAGGCGTAGATCCATGCCATACAAGAGTTGTGACGCAGATGTTTTAATGGATTCACGAGTACGGGAACGCATGGCAAGCAGAACTAAAGGTAGTGCATCGACCCAGTTGCCATTAATGGACGAGGATGCTAAAGCTGCTTTGAGTTCCCTATGCATTCTCTCTACCATGCCATTAGCTTGGGAATGGTAGGCAGTCGTCTGGCGTAAGATGCATCCCATGTACCGCAAGGTGGTTTTGAAACGATCAGATGAGAAGCAAGTGCCTCTGTCCGTGATGACCTCATTGGGAACACCATAATTGGATATCCATGCAGAGATAAAACCGTTAGTTACTTCGTCTGCAGAAATGGTGCCAAGAGGTAATACCGCAGGCCACCGTGTAAATCTATCGATCATAGTTAGAAGGTAGCTGAAACCTTGAACCTTTGTCAGATGAACTATGTCGATGTGGACGATGGCTAGGCGAGAAGTAGACCGAAAATGTTGCAACTTAGAACGAGTGTGTCGTGTGATCTTGTTTTTCTGACAAATTGCACACTCTGAGACTCATCGTTTAACATTCTGCCTAAGTCTGTGACCCCAGAAACGATCTGTAAGAAGTCGGACAGTCGCTTGGCTTCCTGGGTGAGAAATTGAGTGAATTGAATCGAAAACTTTTCTCTGAAGGCTGGTCGGCAGAACTGGCTTGTTGGGCTGCGTACCCGTGAAGTAAACAATTGGTAAGCCTTCCCACAGACGGCATATGAACTTGGTTGGGTGACGGGCTATTGATCTTTGAATGTGAATGTCACCGCGTTGTTCAGTTCGCAGGAGAGTTGGCGTTAGTGCAGGTTCACTGAGTGTCACGGAGTTGACAGTGAATGGTGACGGCGAAGGTGGTTGTAGAGAGACGTCTGGCCTGGACAGGGCATCTGCAATGAAGTTCTGTTTGCCCTTGACGTGAAAGACGTCAAATTGCCATTCGCTTAGACGAGAAAGCTGTCTTTCCACTCTGGCAGGGTACTTGGCGATAGATGAAGTTGCGTTTCGAAGTGCGCTAACTAGTGGTGCATGATCTGTGAAAACAACAAATCTGCTACTGCCAATGATGCTGATAAAATGGCGCACTGCGTCGTGGATGGCGAGAAGTTCTCGGCCGAAAGTGTCGTACCTCGTTTCTACTGGTTGAAGAGTAGAAATGGCTTTTCAAAATCTGGATGCGTTAGCATTGTGGCATTTGCTAACGAGTTGATGGCAAGTCGAAGTAATTCCTCGTCTTCGGATGACCAAGCAATGATGGAATTCTTGCTAAGTCCTTTTCGGTTCCGCAGGTGCCTGCACAAAGGATAAAGTTGTTTTGAAAGGCCCGGAAGGAACTTGCGATAATAGTTTAGTACTCCCAGGATTTTCTGCAACTCGCTAACAGTCCTTGGTGACTTGATATTCTTGATTGAATTCGTCTTTGACGGCAACGGTTGAATACCTTGGGCCGTGATACGATGCCCTAAGAAGTCGACGGATGAAGTTGCAATCTGCGTCTTGTCACAGTTGATCTTGAGTCTGTGGTTGGATAAGCGTGAGAGGACATTTCGTAGATGTTTCGCATGAGATTCTAGATCTGGACTGAATACCATAATGTCATCGAGATATGACATACAATAAGCAGAGTCGTCGCGAAGTATGTTGTCCATGAATCTTTGAAATGTCTGAGTAGCACACTTAAGTCCAAAAGGCATGTAAAGATATTCGAAAAGGCCAAATGGAGTGATGACTGCAGTTTTCTCGATATCCTCTGGGGCTACTGGGATGTGATGGTAGGCTTATTTGAGGTCAATCACAGAGAAGAAATTGCTGCCGTTGAATTTTTTAAGTAAAGTGTTAATATTTGGAATAGAATATGCATCAGATTTTGTCACTGAATTTAGCTTACGGTAGTCTCCACAGGCTCTGTACGATCCGTTTGATTTAGAGACTAAGTGCAGTGGTGACGCCCATGAACTTTTCGATGGTCTGATGATTCCCTCTTCCAAAAGCCTTGAGAATTCTTCTTGGGCAGCTTTCAGCTTAGCAGGAGCCAGTGGTCGCTTCTTGAGTGCAATAGGTTGTCCTACTGTGACGATATGATGCATCGTCTTGGAGACTCGTAGCTCTGACTTGTTAAGATCGAAAAACGATTTTTATTTTCGAAGAGCTGTTGATATCTCTGCTGAATGATGCACTGGGGTTGGCTGAATGATCTGTAACTCGGAGGCAATTGTCCAAAAGTTTTGCTCAAGTCCTGTGGAGGGGTCGATGATCTTTTGATTGGCAAGATCAACAATGAGCCAAAATTTTAGAAGGAAATCAAGGCCTATTATATTATGTGAGACCTTGGCAATGATGAAGTTGTGGGAAAATTCACGTCGTAGACCTATGTTGAGTGTGCGGTATTGGCAGCCATAAGTTGGTATGGGCTCGCCTGTAGCTGTTGCGAGAAGAACGCCTAGCGACATCTCGGCCATTGAATCACCTTTGAGAACCGAGACTGCCGCACCTGTGTCTACGATGAACTCTTCGCCAGTTTTGAAATCAAGAAGGTGCAGAAGTTCGTTGGGCTGTTTGGCCGGGTCATGCAAACAAGTAGGCTGGTGATTGCGACCGGCGTTGTCTGTTTGGTTCTCTATGTGAAAAATTCGGCGTGGACGAAAAGAGTCGACAGGGATGTCGGATTGTAGTTGGCTTCTTCCCTGTAGCGCCGTTGATGCCGTTGATGTGCAGAAAGTACGGTCTTCTACTTCCTGCGCCAGACGTTTCCCGATACTGATGCACCCTTGTGCCTGCGGTCTGTTGTCCTTTCCGTCAGCTGTGGAAATTGACACTCATTCGGAAATTCTTCGGAACGACAAAGACAAACTTGGCAAGCATAAAAAACTTCTGGTGGTTATAACACCAGTTCTTTGGGGCATATTTATTAAAGGATTGCGGAGATCTCGATCGCCGCCTACCATTATAATTTGACTTGGAAACGAATTTTGGTCGAGCATTCACTTGATTTAGCTCGGATTTGGTAATGGCCAATCCTTCTAGAACTTTGGCCATGTTCGCCACTGTTCTCTCTAAAGAGGAGAGTCTATCATCTTGCGGGGGTGAAGAAAAGGATGATGGATTCACTTTGGGTTCCAAAACCCTATATTCTAACTCACATCTCTCAGATAAGTCATCTATAGAGAGAGTGTTGGGGAGCTGTCTGGCAAAGAGTTTTAATGTTTGTGGAAGATTGTTAATAAAAACAACCTTAGCCTCATGGTCAGAAATGTTGGTTTTATACCAACGTTTCTGTAATTCCCTCAATATTTCGATGGGGCCAAGATTTGGCATATCTAACTGCGCATATTTGTTTATTATCTGCTCAGTTTCCGTGGGTTCAAGCAAGGATTCTACCTCGTTTTGTAGGCCCAAAATGGGATTAGGTAGCTTCCTAATGGCCTCAAGCTTAGGATAAATCCGTCGCTGCAATTCAGAAGGTAGTTTAGCAAAAACCTTTGACAGTTTTTGATGACTGTCATAGTCAGGAAAATGGGAGAAAGCGGAGTCTATGCGCATAAAAAATAGCTCACTATCTCCATCCCAAACAGGAACATCAATATCTAAAATCGGACCTGACATTTTAACAATCTTACGGAATCTTAAAAGCATAAATTTATAAGCAATATTAAAATGTATAAATAAACTTTAACGAAACGCTTACCCACAAACAGCTTCCACAGTTGAATGAGCGCACAACAAAAAAGTCACTGTTTCCAAAAATCCGCAATTGAGCCTGTCGAGTACGTACGGTGCCGTTTCGTACGTAGGAAAGATGAACAGAGGCCCCGTTGGCCTTTGATGACAATGTATTATTATAATTATCCCCCCAAAAAAATTCAACACAAATCCACGAATAGATATACCCAACAAAATTCCCAGAAGACCACGATCACGGTAGAGAAAACGCAAATGTTAATCGATTTATATCCAAAAAAATCAGAACAATAATCAATATCCTGGCGCGGTCGCCAATTTTGTAAACGCCCCGGCTTCAAGTAAATGCCGTACGACGTTACAAACTCGGTTAAGGTGCTCTGAATAGAGATTTGTTACTGATAGGGGGGCCCTTAAGAGGGCCTGGTAATGCGTTCTCCTGAATTGTTCAGTGTGAAGATGTTCTAGAGCCTTGGGTGGACTCTGGTTGAGTTGTCGCTCCCGTGGTTGAGCTGTAATCACGATGTGGATAACGTCGTGCAGGTTCTGCAATTAATTGGCTCGTCTCTCTGGTTATACCGCAACAAGTTGAGTCACGGATGTAGTTAGTTGTTGGTGAAACTATCAAATCACCAGCGTAGGTATTGACAGCCGACAGAACGCACACGCGTGACGTAAGGTAGATCGCAAAATGCCACAACTGGCTTGCATGGTAAATTGCCGTCGCTTAAATAGCATGCCATGCCTACTTGCACACTATTGGTTAAACGGCAAGTTTCGCTTTTTTCTCATTGCTGCAACGTAAATAAAATTGAATTTAATTTACGCAATATGTCGACCATTAATTTGTGTCGTTACAAATTAATAATTTGGCCCTTGTTAGAACCGGAATTGCGTTAGTAGAGGCTCCAATCCAATTAGTAATTGAGAACCCCATAGATGCCCAGTCGTTTTTAGTCTTTATATATCCATTGGAAACTGATAAGCTAGTACACTCGTTCACATCTGTTAAATTCAAGCTTGCTAAATCTTGAACTAATTTGCTTGTGTCCACAAACTTAAGATTAGCTTCCATGCTTATCATTCTTAATTATTAATTTGATAACTTAGTGTTAGGCAATCGGAATGTGAACTTCTTACGTAGCAAAACACCTGATCAAATAACCCGGAAAGAAATAAGACGTAAAAACAGAATTATAAAATTACCTGTTCCAGAACGTCCCCAATATGTACGATTCAAAAGACAAAATGATAGCAGGTGTATATTGTGGAAATCGAGTAATTATAGACGTAAGTTGAAGAAAGGGAACAAAAACAGCTTTGCTGACGAAAGTCAGGCTAGTCAAGTAGAGATTACCAAAACTGAAATTACACACAATTCAAAATTACACATACTGTCAAGTATTTAAAAAAAAGAATGTTCTCGAAAATAAACGAATAATTTTTAAAAAAATAAAATTTGTTTCAATCGGACAAGATGGTTCAAATTTATTATTAAATGTCACTTAAATTTACACATTTTCCGGCACATGCCAACATAGTTATGTAGTGTAGTAATGTCAAAAAGTATTCTTAGTCACTTGAGACCGGATCTGGTTGATTGGCTGGTGGTCCATCTGTTGGGCCGTTGAAATCAGCTTCGAGAGGCTGTGTGAAGGCTCAGGATTCTCTCGTTGAAGATCTCCGACAACACCTTGGTGCCTGTCATACGTAGAGATCCAAAAAATAGATCTGACTTCGTCTCATTAGTTGTGCAGCAACAAGATTGGCGTGACTAGGTGACTCTGCTTGTGAAGCAAGTCCAGAAGTCAGCGTAGGTGAACAGCAAGTGTAACAGAAATGAAACGTGATTATGACAAGTATGGTAAATGCACCGTGCTTATATAGCGTTGAAAGCGAAAGCTCGCACGCCATTGGTTAACGGCAAATTTCGCTTGTTTTAATTGGTGCCGCGTAAATTAAATTTGAATTTCATTTAGGAAATATGTCGGCGAATTGTTATTGAGCCGTTAAATTATTTTCCTCTCTGAAAAACAGAAAAGCAATCCTCTCGGCGTGGCTTGATAAGAAATACAGAGCAGAGTTTGAACCAAGTTAGGCAACTGGTTATTATTCTTCCAATAGCTCTAAAAATATACCGTAAATGCTTGGCTGAAGTATGTTTGTTGGTTGCTGCAACAATGAAATGATGCCAAATAACCAATAAGAATTGCTACACAAATTGTTAGCTGTAGTGGCCGGTCATACCGCGTGAGGTAAAATAGAGCAGTGAAAGATTTGGGAGCCGCAGCCTGATGATTTCAAGGTAGATAGCCACTAAAGTTGAAACCTGGGCAGCCTGGATTGCTGTCAATGTATTTGAACACGACCAAAGGAGAGAATGTGCTCGACATTGTGGCCATGACATTCGTAGAGTGGTCACAGTGCAACTGCTGAAGCTGAGATATAAACTGAAAGTGGCCTGTACCATGATATCAAGCCGATAACTAATTAGTGTTGCTACACAAGGCTTAGCTCTAAGTAGGTGGTCATACCAATATAGGCAGTGTGAGCTCAGGTGTGAGCCATACGTTACAATGTAAAATATATACATGAAAATCAAAGGATATTGACAAACAATGTACCCAAAATTTGCCGCAGAGATGACATAATACCAAAGAACTGATCAAAAATGCTACACAATTGTCAGCTAAGAACAGCTGTTTATACCACGCGGACAAGTGAGTGTGAGAAGAAAAATGAATCTTGTGGATTCTTAGAGGTCACGTTGCGTGACATAGAGCGCAAGTGGTGCGTCTAAAGATAAAAATTTGATACGTAAAATAAAACAAAATCAATTTAAAAAAAATATCATTTATGCGTTATGCAAAGCAATCTATTGCTAGGTTGAGATTGTAGGCCGGTAGAACCTGGGATGTGTGTAAAGATTGTAGGCAGATGCCTACACAAAGGATAAAGTTGTCTTGAAAGGCCGGGAAGGAACTTGCGATAGTAGTTTAGGACTCCCAAAATTTTCTGCAACTCGCTAACAATCTTCGGTGACTTGATATTCCTGATTGAATTCGCCTTTGACGGCAAAGGTTGAATAGCTTGTGGCGTGATACGATTCCCTAGCAAGTCCACGGATGTAGTTGCAATCTGCGTCTTCTCACAATTGAACTTGAGTCCGTGATATGATAAGTGTGAGAGGACATTCCATAAATGCTTGGCGTGAGAGTCTAGGTATGGACTGGAATCATTATGCCATCAAGATATGACATACAGTAATTATATTCATCGCCTTGTATGTTGTCCATGAAACTCTGAAACGTCTGAGTTTCACACTTGAAAACAAACAGCATATACAGTTATTCAAAATGGCCAAAATGAGTGATGACCGCAGTTTTTTCCATATCTGCTGGTGCTACCGGAATTTGTTGGTAGGCTTGTTTGAGATCAATCACTGAAAATTAATTGCTACCGCTGAGTTTTTCAAACAAGATATTTATATTTAAAATGGGGTTGCTTTGGATTTGGTCACAAATTCAGTATGCGATTATTTCCACAGATTCTCTATAATCCGTTCGATTTAGAGATCAAGTGCAATGGTGACATCCATGAACTTTTGGATGATCCAATGATTTCCTCTTCCAAGAGTCTTGAAGGCTCTTCATGGGAAGCTTTTAGTTTAGCTAGGGTAGGGGTCTGATTTTAATAGCGAAAGGTTGTCATGTTGTGACGATATGGTGCATCGAATTGAAGACAGGCAGCTCTGACTTGCTGAGATCGAATAACGATTTTTGTTCTCAAAGAGCTGTTGATATTTCTGTTGAATGATGCACTAGAGATGGCTGTGTGATATGTATCTTTAAAAGTTTGGATGATAGCGTCTAGAAACTGAACTCACAACTGGTGAAGTGATCAATGAAATTTTGATTAGCAAGATCAAATATGAAACGATAATTCTACAGTAAATCAAGGCCTAATATGTTGTGTGAAACCTTGGCGACGATGAAGTTGTGAGATAATTCACGTTATAAACCTATATTGAGTGTGCGATGTTGGCAATAATAAAGAGAAATGGGCTCCTCCGTAGCTGTTTCGAGTAGAACGCATAGGGGCATCTGGGCACAGGAATCATCCTTGAGAACAGAAACTGCTACACCTATGTTTACAATGAATTCTTCGCCAGTTCTAAAATCGAGAAGTGGCAGATGTTCCTTGGGTTGATAAGCCGGCTCATACAAACAAGCAGGTTGGTCATTGCGAATGACATTGTTAGTTTTGCTGTCTATGTGGCATATTCGGCGTGGACAAAAAGAGTCAATGAGAATGTCAGATTGTAAGAGATTGCTTCCCAGTGGCGCTGTTGATGCCATTGATGCGCAGAAAGTACGGTCTTCTACTTTCTGCGCCATACGTTTCCCGATCCTGATGCTCCACTGCGCCTGTTTTCTGAGGACTGGCCCGTCAACTGTGAAAATTGGCACTCATTCAGGAATTCATCCGAAAGGCGGAGACAGACTTGATCTGGACATTTGGCAATATCTCCTCCTTTGGTGGGGAATGTAGCGAGCAAGTTATTCTCTTTCTCGAAAATCTACAAAATTTATAACCAATTGCCGAAGGGGCTTAGAGAAATGCCTCCATCTAAGATGTCTTTTAAAACTTTATCTACTGAACTTGAAAAAGTCTGCAATCCTGCTGATATTTTTTATTTTGATTATGATAATACTTTCTCATGGTTGAATAAAAGACAAGGATAATTGTTATCGGAAACAGATTTTCTTGAGATTTTTATTTCCAAGTTTTGTATTATTATAATTGAAATGTTATGCACTATTTCTTCATAATTAGTTAACATTACATACAATCAATTGCTAGTCATGGTTCTCAATTTTTGCATAATGTTACACTCGAATTATACCTTAATTGTTCCTAATTTGATGATGTATATATTATTCTTTTCAGTCGAACTTTCTGATATTGATATATTGTATTGTACAACTAGTGAGATATACTTATCTACATGAGATTAATTGCACAATTATTGTGATGTGATAATTTTTTTATATATATTGTACAATTTCAAATTTTATTATTTGATGGAATATGTGTTGTTTGAATCCAAATAAAGATATTCTATTCTATTCTATTCTATTTATTTGGAAATTTTTTTGAACGAGACAGACCTGACATGAATAAAAAACTTCTAGTGATTATAGCAGCAGTTCTTGGAGCATATCTATTAAAAGATTGCGGGAATCTAGATCGCCGCATACTGTTATTTCGAGTTTTTGGTGGAAAATGGGTCGTGCGTTTACCTGATTTAGCTTGGATTTCCCTATGGCCAATCCTTCTAGAACTTTAGCCATGTTCGCTATTGTCCTTTTGAAAGAGGTGATTCTATCATCCTGCGGGGAAGGACAAGAGGATGACGAATTTAACTTAAGTTCCAGATAAGATTCTACTTCATTTTGGAGGCCCAAATTGGGACTGGGTATTTTTCTAATGACCTCAAGCTTAAGATAAATCCGTCGCTGCAATTCTGAAGGTAGTTCAATTAAAACCTTTGATAGTTTTTGATGACTTTCATAATCTGGAAACGGGGAGAAAGCGGAGTCGGTGCGCATAAATAATAGCTCGCAATCTTCAACCTTATCAGTGACATCAATATCCAAAATTGGGCCCAACATTCAAGCAATATTACGGGATCTTAAAAGAATAAATTTATAAGCAAAATGAAATGTATAAAAAGACGTGAAATGAAACGCTTACCAAAATTTGTTTCCAAAGTTGAAACTGACGGGATGAGCTTTGACAGAAGCAGAAAATTGACGAAATCTAAATAACCTTCCACAGTTTAAAACTAGCGGGATGAGCTTCGACGCACGCAGAAAAGTGACGAAAGCTGTTATTTCACAAAATCACAAATCAGTGTGCACAGTTTATCAGTTTGGAACAGTAAAAACATAATGTGTTTTCACAAAATAAACGTATCGGCGTCTACATTATTCCAGTTTAGCAGAAAAAATGACGAGATCACAAATGTATTCAGATTTGTATGGTTTCGCAGTTGTACTTAGGAGATAAAAAATCTTGCATCAAAAAAATATTTCCTTCCCAACGAAAAATGCCTACCAGACCAGGATTTAAGGCAAATTTACAACCAGAGTAAAAAATTTGGTATGTACTAACGTCAATTAACTGTACTCCAATGAAAATAATAACGAAAAAGAAACACAGTCGATCATATTTTATGCAAAAAGTTTTGTGATATAAATAAAAAGTTCAGAAAACAGTACTGCTCTCAGTATTCCGGCGCGGTTGCCAATTTGTAATACGCCCCGGCTTCAAGTAAATGCCGTACGACATTTACAAAGTATTGACGTGCCAATACGGCTGAGATTTAGTAATGATGGTGGCCCTTATTAGGACTGGAATTTCGTTCTCCGGCAAATACCCAGATAGTTAGATAATGTAGCAGTGTCTATAAGTACTCCTAGACACATGAGAAAGGCTCTGATTGACTGACTAGTGTTCCTTCTGTTGTGGCGTTGACAAAAGCGGCGAGAGACTGTGTGAAGTCTGAGTATGGTCTCGTCAATATTCTTGTTGTTGTTATGTTATCGATCATCTTTTAATTAAATTTCTACAAATGCCAGCCATCTCTGAGTTGTCGCAGTTCTTCATCAAGGCTAGTCAAGGCCTTTCAACTGCAACTGCTTCGTCAATTCTACTTATTCACGTGCATCTGCTCAAAAGATCACCAGCCAACGAACGGGAAAGGCGGAGATAGTGTTTAGAGGGATTTCTAGACATTCACACGATGCTAACACACACAATCTGTCACGACATTTGCCGATGAATATTTTCTTAGCCCCGTTAAGAGCCACCCATAGTAACTGTACTCTTCGAATCCATGTTGGTCTTCTTAGTAACGTCGCATGCACTCCTTTAGCTAAGGCGTCACATTGGCGATCACGCCAGGATCGGAAAGCAGCGCTATTGTTGTAACCTACTGACCCAATTTGTTTTAATAATAAAAATCATTAAACGAAATTTTTAACTACAATTTTTTTGAATTTGTATTTTTGATGTACATTAAAAAACCGATGTCAGCATTTCTAATTATCATCAATGAATTATCGCGTCCTTTCCATTCCGCTTAATCTGTGAAAAGTTTGGAATATTTCTATGTCAACGCACTCTGGGGTTCAATCGATCTGATATTGTCTTTGTGTTCAATCTGTATTCAAACCGTGGAAGCAGAATTTTGTAAGCTAAGTTTTGTTGGAATTTTTATAATTACAGACCACGTTTGTTTTAAATTAATTTTAAAATTTTGTCTCTCTATGTCTTTTTTATTGAACTCAATCTTAATGTCCTGTAAATTACTTCCAAACATGAAAATCCTGAATTTTAAGTTAGCTCAGTGTCCATCCGCCTGTCTTATATCCTCTTTAGAGAGATTTATTTCAGATTTGAATAAAATATTTGAAGTATACGTCATAGACAAAGGAAATGTTAAAAAAACCGCTGATTAATACCGTTTAAATCAGTACAAACGACAATCGCATCCCCTCGATCATTCAGTTGATATTCTCCAAGATAATAGTGCTATAATCACAAGACTTATTTCTATTCTTTTAGAAATTACCTGCATCTTTCGAAGAATTAACCAAACCGATGCCAGTTTCCTTCCTTGGCTGATCACAAGCAACAATAAAGGAACTATGTATATTCTTCACACACAAGAGATATAATCAATTCTCAAACGTCTATTGCTGCAGATTATATTGATTCCTTGCGTCCGAGTAGACTTAACCTCAAAGATGGTACTACCGTTAATGTCATGTTCAATGAACAGACTATTTGCCTATATGACTCGGCCACCCAACCCAAAAAATCCAGACTGCCAACGAAGTTATCTACTCACAACTGGTACTACTGAATTCGAAATTTGGACCACCTTAGAAGCCTATAGGTTTGTACGCGCAAACCTTACAACTACTATAAACTGGATACGATATTATCGGTTGAGAAATCTCGTTATTCATAACGCAGTGCCCCACTTCATTAGCACCTTTAGTTAGTACTCTACCAGAGTAGAATAACAGCTCTTACATCTGAGTGAATGAAAATTCGATATATTTCATAAAAAAGCGAAGAAACATTATTGCAGACACAAAATCCAGGCCGTGAGTCTCAATAAACCTACATTAACACCACCCCTCTTAGGAACACAATAACACAGTGACATTCATATTTAAAGATCAGTAGCTTGTCATCCCACAAAGTTCATATGCTGACTCTGGGATGGTTTACCCATTGTCTACTTTACGGATATGCAGCCTAGCAAGCCAGTTCTTCCTACCAGCCCCCAAAGAAATATTTTAAATTCTATTCATTCTGTTTCTCACCCAGGTAGTAAAGCGACTTTTAAAATTATTCCAGCTCATTTCTGGGCTCATAGACTCAGACAGGACGCTAACAGATATGTCTCCGAGTGTACTAAACGCCAAAAGTATAAAATCACTTTGCACGTATATTTTCAGTTGGAACATTTCACAAAAACTTTGAAACAAGCCATCGTCCACATCGACTAAGTTTATCTGACTCAAGTTCAAGGAATAAGCTACTTTTTCATTATGGATGTTAAATTCTCCGATAGCCTGCGGCTTTCCCTCTCGGTTTTATCTATGAATGGATAGTACTTTGTGGTGTTCCCCACGAGGTCATTACTGATAGTGGTACATGCTTCTCATTTGATCATATCCAAACTACTGTGCGGCTCATGGGATACACTTTTTGCCAAACTACTTCCTACCATGCACAGTCTAAGGGTATGGTAGAGAGAACGCATAGTTCATTCAAAGCAGCTTAATCATCCTCGTTCATTAATGGCAACTGGGTCGATGCATTACATTTAGTCCTACTTGCTATAAGTTACCGTATACGCAAAACTATTAGAAAGTCTGTCACAATCGTTGTATGGCACGGACCTACGCCTGTCTAGTCAGCTCCCACGTTTACTACGCGCACAGAATGACCCGGAATTTGGAGCTTCCAGTCTTTGGCTTCATTTCGGTAGCATATATTCTCAGCAGCCGAGATATGCTCTACGGCCAGTCTTCGTTCATCCGCAACTCCATAGATGCAAGAAAGTTCTCGTTCATAACGATGCTACTGTTGCACCATTGGAATCAAAGTTTCAATATACTTACCCGATTTTTTCAGACACACTAAATAATTTATTATCATGAAAGGTATGACACCTTCTTTGGAAAGGTTGGACAGGCTAAAATCTTTTATACGACCGCCTGATCCTAGCGATAGACACACTTCTACATGAGCTTCAGTCTTTAAAAGCCTACATTGTGAACCATGTAATAAATTACTTAATATTTCGTTAAACTGAAAGAATGTGTTTTTTAATAAATTGTTCATTGCTCTACGTTTTACATGCATTTTTTGCGCACCGTTTGCACCGTTTTTTGCGTGACTAAACCACCTGATGTATTTTATTGTTTTCAGTTTCCATACTCAATTGTCTCACGTGGTATAACCAGCTGTTCTTCGCAAAATATTGTATACCGTCTGTGAACAACATTGTGCTATTATGACATTTTCGTAGTAAATTTCGAGTACACTTTTAATTTTAACATTTAATTTTCATGTATTGCTTATAAACAACACTGTTGCATAGTATGGCTCATTTTTGAGCATACACTCGCTTATTTGTGGATGACCAGTTACTTAAGGCTAACGCGTATTGTAGCAACTCTAAGTTGTCACCGGTTTCATATCAAAGTATAGGCAATTTTCATGCCTACCGCAGTTTCATCAGCTGTGCAGCACACATATTCATTTACGAATATCATGGGCAGTAACGTAAAGCACACACTAGCTCCTTTGATCGTATCGAACTCCCATTGAAAGTGATCCAGCCGGCCCAGGTAACAAAGTTTTGCCTGGAATCTTTGGTTGCAATCCAATTTGCAAATTGCACGCTAAGACTTTAAAGATCTATCAGCGCTGCTCCATTTTTGCTTTACTTTGTATTGTCGGTCACTACAGCTGACAATAGTTTAGCAATTACTAGTTGTTATCTGGTATCAAATAATTTTTGAAGTAAGTAACGAGTATGCAACGGTCCTGCACACTACAAAACATTTTTGGTTAACCTATTGACAGCATAATAACCGGTTTCCTAACTAGGATTGAACTCTGCCCTACATAACTAACCAAGCCTCGCCAGAAGTATTTCTATTTTTACTTTTTTTCTCGGAGTAAAGTGGTGTTACGGCTCAAATTAATTCGCCAACATTTCGTCAAATATAAATTCAAAATTTAATAATCTGGACCAATTAAAACGTATGCTTACCGTTGATCAATAATGAGCGACTTTGCATCTTTATAAGCCTGATGCAATTAACACGCAACAAATTCTGCTCTGCTCGCTACCTGTTATTGATGACTCTGCTGCACTGACTTTTTACGCCGACAGCCCTACTAGCGTTTACCATGAAGTCACTAATTCGGCTAATCATTAGTCACGCCAATCATAATTAATTGATCATCTAATAAACGGATTTCTACGTATGCCAGCCATCACGGTGTTGCCACAGACTTTCAACAAGAGTAGTCAATGCCATCGAACAGAAACTAACAAATCCTCCTTCGTTAATTTTACTTCTTCACGGCATCTGCACAAAGAGTCACCAGCCAACCATCAGGGAACAAAGAGCTAATGTCTAGAAGGACTTCTGGACATCCAAACTCTAATAATACTTAATAACTCTCATGGCATTTGCCGTTGAATTTCAGCAAGGCCTTAATAAGAGTCACTAACAGTAATTGCTTCATCCGAATACTTTGTTTGTATTTTTATTAACGTTCAGCCGGGATGTTATAGGATTTTAAACCAAAAAGGAATCGGATCATCTAGAGCTAATGGATTATACAGAGACTGCACAAATTATCCCAAGTTAAAATCTTTGACTAAAGACGACGCAAATTCAAGCACAAATATAAGCCTATTGCAAGAAAAACTCATTAGTAGCAATTATTTTTAAGTTATCTACCTTAGAAAAGAATGCCTTCACAATCCGATAGCACCGACAGACTGTTTTCAAATATGATTTTCGTTTATTTGAATACAAGTACATAAATTTTGGTCTCAAATGCGCCATTAAGACATTTATGAGGTTTATTGACAACATTCTGTGCAACGACACCGTCTACTACATATTGTTACTTGATGACATAGTGGTCTTTATTCATTACAAAATCTCTTACGCCACGCATCTTAGAAATATCCTATCACACAAGAAACACCACTGACTCAAAATTAATACGCGATTTTCAACTACACCCGTTGATTTTCTATGCCATCTTATGAAAACTAAATATATGCAGCCTTTGTATACTAAGACTAATTTGATTAATAACCTATTATCACGAAAGACATGAAGGACTTACAGAAAATTTTCCGAGTTCTCACTTTCTATAGAAAATTCCTTTCCAGACTATCAAACAAATATATCCATCATGAGGGCACCAAATGATCGGAAGTGATTAAGCGGGAATTCTAATATTTCTTGGTCGGGTCGCAAATTAATTAGCAAATGTTACTATGCTAATTAATCCAGACTCCTAATGATCTTTCTACTCAACGCTGATGCCTACATGTTCGCAGTAGAAGCCTCTTTGAACAATTGACAAACAACAGAACAATATTCAGTCAAATCATCTTGACACTATCCCTCCTATGAACAGAACAGAGCGGCGACATTCAAGTCCAAAGATCGCTAGCTTACGACGTAATGAAGTTCGTATGCTGACTCTGGGAGGATTCACCCATTATTATCTTTAAGAGTACTTAGCCCACAAGCTTCTAGATAAATCTTTTTTATTCCATTCACTTCATTTCTATCCAAGGTAGTAATTCGAATGTAAAATATATAACAGATCGTTTCTGGGGCCATAAATTGAGAAAGCTAAACCATGTGTATGTGAGTGTTCGAAATGTCAGAAAAGTAAAGTCACATGACACACTCATTCTGAATTTGAACGTTTCCCAAAAACGTCACGCCTAGCCATTGTTCATATCGGCATAGTTCATCATAATCAGGTTCAAAGTTTTAACTTCTTTTTTAGCCATGATCAATATATTTACTCGATGGCATCTAGTGTTATCTATCGGCACCATTTTTGTGAATGCAGTCACTAAAAGTATAATCTCTGCATGGACAGCCCATTATCGTAGTTTATATTACGTTATTACTAATAGAGGTAGAATAGAATATCATAGAATAGAATATCTTTATTTGGATTAAAACCACACATGTTCCATCAAATAGATAATAATATTGGAAAATGTACAATATAAAAAGATATCATATCACAAAAATATGTGTTATTATTCTCATATAGATAATTAAATCCCACTAGTTGTACTATACAATATTGTAGGATGTTTTGTAGTTATAGTAATAGCTTTTGCGGGGTAGCTGTCTATTTAGTAATTATTTGGACACGTGCGCGCGCGGTTTGAAATGGCTATAATTTTGTCGCATCTTGAGAAAATCGTTTCAGAACTTCAGAACTCAGTGAAGGAGCTGAAGGATGAGAATAATCGTGTCATGAAGGAGCTGAAGGATGAGAATAATCGTGTCATGAATAAAGTGTCAAAACTGGAAACAGACGTTGAAGTGTTTACGGCAAAATTGGAATTAGCAGAAAAGAAAAATGAATCTTTAAGCGCGCAAATTGTTCAATTGACTGATGTGTTAAATACGAAATTAGATAATTTAAAGACTGATGTTCAGCCATGGGTTGAGTTGGCTGAAATAACAGTGGAAAATGACTCATCAATCAAGAATAAAATAACAGGCGAAGAGATAATAAACATATTAGCGAATGAAGTATCAGCGCGGATTAGTAAACAAGAACAGCTAATTTTATTTAATCTTGATGAGAATGCTGATGTGAATGATGTCGAGAAATTAAATATCCTCATAAAGGATGAGACGCATGCTGACATTGCTAAATGTTTTAGAGTTGGAAAAAGATCCAATCGTCCTAGACCGGTGGTAATAAAGTTAACAAAGAGGCCAACAAATATACAGATTGAGGCCATCAATAAAAGGAAAGGTGAGAGTCCGAGTTTTAATAGCATACATATTGGTCGTGATAAAACATTTCTCCAACGAAAGTTGGCAAAAGCAAAAAAGCTAAAGAACAACCAGGAGCGGAGTCCACCTACTTCTGACTACGACATTATAAGAAATTTAACAAGAGAAGATACGAAATCAAAAAACGAAGTATCGTTAGTAAATGTCGTGGACAGCGGGGGGAGAGGAAGTATGGCTTCGAGGCCCGGAAAACGAATAGTAAAGAAGCCAATAAGGTTGAATCAGTAATAGTCGACACTTGTTTAGATAAGTCGATTTCTACATTTAATTTATTTTATGCTAACTTTCGCAGTGTTAAGAATAAGAACTTTTTGCTGTCTAATTTTATATTAAGTAACGACTTTGATTTTATAATATTATCTGAAACTTGGCTTAATAAGGATATTAAAAGTCATGAATTTGATATTCCTCAATATTCTTTATTCAGAAAGGACAGATCGCTGGATAAAAGAGGTGGAGGAGTACTCATTTATTGTAAATCGGTATTTAAGGCGAAAATTTTACATATTAGTGATGATAATGCTATCATTGATTTCCTATCTATACAATTTGATAATCTGATCTTAACAGCGGTTTACAGACCGCCGTATGCTACTTTATTTGATGATCAAACATTTACCAATTCTCTTCAATCTATCTTTGACTGCCATGGCTACAATGTAGTGGTAGGTGACTTTAATAAGTTACAGGACTGTGAAATAACCAATTTTTTTTCTAACCATGATCTCAAGCAGATTATAAAGGAATCAACTAGAGGTTCGCAATGCTTAGATCATGTATACTTAGAAATTGAAATGGTAAAATCGCACAGTTATGATGTTGTCAATTATTTCAAAGAATTGGATCACAAACAAATTATTTTACAATGGAACATCTTGAGTGGCATAACACAGAAACTAAGTTTTGAAAATGCACACGTGCACTGTTCCAGAATCAACTGGAATTTTTTTAGAGAATTAAGTATACAGATTGATTATGAGAGTTTTTATTTCTTGAATACTGATGAATTTGTTTCTTCTGTTTCATCGTTATTATCTATTTTATTTCAGGCAGCTACGTTTACGGACATTATACCGAAACGAATTAATAGGAAACTGTGTAAACTAAGAATTAAACGAGATAATATAATAAAGTGTAGTCTTATTAATAGTATTAAACAAATGAGATTAGATTCCATTGATAAGGAAATTAATTCATCACTGCTAATAATCCGTCAAAGATCAGAACGAATTATTTTGGCCAAAATGAAGAGTAATCCTAGATTAGGATTCAAACTCCTCACAGATTACAGTAAATACAAGGAAAAGTTAAAGCTTATTCTACCTGTGGATAAAACTGAGTATGGATTTCTCTGTGAATTGGAGGAAGTATTTGGCAATTTGATATGCAATCCACAGAATGGGAGAGATTTTATAGAACCATCTGATTCTTTGGGAGACCAGGAACCAGGACTTGTTATTGACAGTGATGAATTGATAAAATTGATGTTAAAAATCAAATCAAAAAAACAAAAAGATCACCTTGGTATTTCGATTGATAATTTGCTTCAATTACCTTTAAAATTTATGAATGTACTCTGCAACTTTATAAATATAATTTTAAAGAATGGGAAATTACCAATCGATATACTAACGATAGTAGCTAAGCCGTTGCCAAAAGTAAGTAAGCCAACGTGCGCTAGTGATTATAGATTAATCTCTATTATCCCTTCGTTTTTGAAGATAATAGAACGATTGATACTAGATCATTTAGAACGTATGTTACCGGCTGATTTTGACCTATGTCAACATGGCTTTACGAAAGGTAGATCGACAACTACCAATATGCTTTCCATGTGGAAACATGTAATCACATTAGACGAGAATAAGTTAGATGCATTAATTGTATTTATAGATATCTCAAAAGCTTTTGACTCTATATCTTTTGATGCTATTTTGAATGCGATTAGTTTGTTGAATATTGATCCGAATATTTCTAGATTACTTAAATACTATCTATATAATCGACGAATGAGTATTCAAGTAAACGATTTGATATCAAAATCGAAACGAGTAACGAGTGGAGTTCCACAGGGATCAAGCTTGGGGCCAATTTTATTTAAAATTGTATTTGCAAATTTGGAAACTAAGATCCTTAACGGTCGAGTTTGCAAATTCGCTGATGATTTAAAAATAATCTTCCCAATTGATCCAAAGAATGTCGAATTCTCCAAAAACAATGTGACATTAGATTTGTATGATTTGAGTAAATATTTGATCACACTAGGGCTGAGAATAAACAATAAAAAGACGAAAGCTTTAAAAATAGGGAACAGAACAAACTTTAATTATGTTTATTTTCATGATGCTGTTATTAATGATGTGTTTGAGATTAAACTTATGCAAGAAATTAAGGATTTAGGCATAACTATTCAATGTACAGCTTCTGCTGAGAGACATATTGAAAGTATAGTAGGCAGTGCCAAGAAAAGATGGGCACTAATAAATCGAAATATCTTATCAAATGATATAAAACTTCAAATGTATATAATATGGATTAGACCGGTACTAGAATATGCTGTCGCTACTTGGAATCCATTAAAAAAGGGTTTGTCTAATAATATAGAAGCTGTACAAAGAAAGGTTGTGAAACATATTAGTCCTATTTCTTGCACTATATACGCCTCTAGATTACAGTTTGTGTCATTGCAATCACTGTGGTTTCGGAGGATGTGTTATTGTATAAAAGTTTTCCATTTGAACCAGTGGACTGGTGCCTATATGACTCCGATAAGAAAGAGTCATGAAGTTGGAACTAGATCTGGACATTTGGCAATATCTCCTCCTTTGGTGGGGAATGTAGCGAGCAAGTTATTCTCTTTCTCGAAAATCTACAAAATTTATAACCAATTGCCGAAGGGGCTTAGAGAAATGCCTCCATCTAAGATGTCTTTTAAAACTTTATCTACTGAACTTGAAAAAGTCTGCAATTCTGCTGATATTTGTTATTCTTTTGATTATGATAATACTTTCTCATGGTTGAATAAAAGACAAGGATAATTGTTATCGAAAACAGATTTTCTAGAGATTTTTATTTCCAAGTTTTGTATTGTTATAATTGAAATGTTATGCACTATTTCTTCTAATTAGTTAACATTACATACAATCAATTGCTAGTCATGGTTCTCAATTTTTGCATAATGTTACACTCGAATTATACATTAATTTTTCCTAATTTGATAATGTATATATTATTCTTTTCAGTCGAACTTTCTGATATTGATATATTGTATTGTACAACTAGTGAGATATACCTATCTATATGATATTAATTGCACATTTATTGTGATGTGATGATTTCTTTTTTATATATTGTACAATTTCCAATTTAGTTATTTGATGGAATATGTGTGGTTTGAATCCAAATAAAGATATTCTATTCTATTCTATTCTATTTCCTACATTTCAAGGTGGTTATTAGCCCCACCCGTTTCATGATCAATCCCTGACATTTTCCGAAGGGTGAAGTAAGAAAATCCATGCATTTTCAGACGTTTATTGCAAGTGGTGTAGCTAAGCATGAATCAATTCACAGTTAAACAAAACGGACGGTGCTCTAGACGGCAACGAAATGATATATTGTCAACATAATTAAATGTCTTATACAAAAGTAATTATCAGGAACTTGATTTAAAGAATTGTTACCACCACCCGCGCAATCAATTATTGTTTTATTGTATTGCTTATATGTGTATATGTGGCGAAAGCTGCAAACAGTTAATGTTCGTGACTGCATAGAAATTGTGCAGCCGACATTTCCAGTCAAGTTCAATGTATGCGAGACTGCTAGAGGTGAGAGCCGCCTATCTAAATTTGATTTCCATATATATTCAATGCGGTTTGATCCTCGATAGTCAGTTTGCCGTCGTACTCTGATGATGATCATGGAAGGTCGAAAGGCGTCAGTGCGTTGCAGCTGGCGGTAGTTTTGTTATGTTGTTCGATGACTGGTTAAATACAATGGGATTGGTGTTTACTTCAAGCACGCAAACTTGATTTAAAGAATTGTTAACACCACCCGCGCAATCAATTATTGTTTAAATTGTATTGCCTATATATGTATATGTGGCGAAAGCTGCAAACAGTTAATGTTCGTGACTGAATAGAAATTGTGCAGCCGACATTTCCAGTCAAGTTCAATGTATGCGAGACTGCTAGAGGTGAGAGCCGCATATCTAAATTTGATTTCCATATATATTCAATGCGGTTTGATCCTCGATAGTCAGTTTGCCGTCGTACTCTGATGATGATCATGGAAGGTCGAAACGCGTCAGTGCGTTGCGGCTGGCGGTAGTTTTGTTATGTTGTTCGACGACTGGTTAAAAATAATTATTCCACTGTTTACTAGGTTTTGCATGTTTCAACTATAATATTCAATTAAGCTATAGAATTTTGTGAATGTGATTAAGAACTATCTGATGTCCTGATGCGTGGAATCATATCTGAACTGTTCTTAATAATGTAAACTGAGATTAATGCACAGAAAGTCGCTAAATCGTCATGGGCTTTATAATCCACCGCAAGTTAACCGCGTATTGCGCGCGAGTGTGTATATTTTTTAAACAAAACCCTATTAATTACAATTAAATTTGACGTTCAAGAGATCTCAATTAAAACTGCTTAAAACGAACAGAGGTTGCTTCTAAAATCACAGTTAAGAGAAATATTGTGTAAAAACAGAGTTAGATTATTTGACCTAAAAGAGCACTATATTTGGCAAAATTGAAATCGTAGGGTTGTAACGCGGAGCCGCGTGTTACAATATATCAACATCAGAAAGTTCGGCAGTAAAGAGTAATAGATTCATCATGGAAATAGTAAAAATTAAGGTATAATTCGAGTTTAACATTATGCAAACATGAGAACCATGACAAGCAATTGATTGTGTGTATTGTTTACTAACATGATGATATAATGCATAACATTTCAATTTTAATAATACAGAACTTGGAAATAAAAACACAAGAAGGTATGTTGCTGATCACAATTATCCTTGTCTTCTATTCAATCACAAGTAAGTATCATCATAATCAAAATTAAAAATATCAGCAGGATTGCAGATTTGTTCTAGTTCAGTACATAGAAATTTAAAAGACATCTTAGATGGAGGCGTTTCTCTAAGTTCCTTTGGCATGCTACTCTTCTGAACGTTTCAAAACCAAATTGCGGTCCATGGAATGCAATTTAGGCCAGACCAAGATTTCACATCCACAGTCTAATGGTATGGTAGAAAATGACATAGAATACAAAAATTAATGAGCATTCTCGCCGATTAATTCCAACAGGGTCGATGCATTACCTTTAGTACACGAAAACATAATCACAAGCTTGCGTCACAGGCATATACCTACCCAGTCCGCTCTCATGTTTACTACTAGTACATCACGGAACTTACTCGATGTTGCATAGATGTCCAAATATTTCATCATCATACATGGTGCAACACCTAGTCCTGTAAGCATAGACAGGACAAAACGTTATATCAAACCGCCTGATCCTGGTGGTACACTACATGCGTTTCAGGTTACTCATGTCAACACTTTCAACCAAGTAAAAACTTACTTTCCATTAAGTGTAACTAATAGATTTTTTGTATTCGTTGCATATTTTTCAATGTATAGTGTCCGTTTGTTACACAGTAATTAAGCTCAATCACAAGTGATTTGATCTGTTCTCATATGGATCCACATGATTCATATGTCATACTCACTAATCTCACATGGTATAACCAAGTTCTTAGCTAACACATGTGTAGAATCTATTGACAGTTCTTCAGTATTATAACATTTTTGTCACGAGAGAAAACTAGATTTCATTTATTTATTTTTAACAATTAATTTCATATTTTATTGTTTAAACCCCGAAATTTTGCACCAAGTGTCTCATGTCTGAGACAAAATTTGCTTTAGTTGATATGACCAGTTATATATTTAAACTAAAATTGTTTGCGCGAGCGATGATAACAATTATTATAATTAAGTTTGCGTTCTTGATATAAGCACCTGGCCAATTAATTACTTACATATGTCAGTATAAACTAAGAATTGTATAGTGTAGAAAAGTCAATTCATCCAGTAGACCGGTTTCGTCCTTATTGGGAACTCACCATGTACTGGCCAGTATTTGCCGCGGACAGGGTTCGAATCTGTTACCAAGTTACATTAGTTAGTACATAACTGAAAATTGTGTGCAGTGTAGAGTAACTAATAGATTTTTTTGTATTCATTGCATATATTTCAATGTATAAAGTCCGTTTTTACACAGTAATTAAGCTCAATCACAAGTGATTTGATCTGCTCTCATATGGATCCACATGATTCATATGTCATACTTACTAATCTCACTTGGTATAACCAAGTTCGTAGCTAAATAATGTGAAGCGCCTATTGACAGTTCGTCAGTATTATAACATGTCTGCTGCGAGAGAAAACTGGACTTCATTTATTTATTTTTAACATTTAATTTCATATTCTATTTTTTGAACCCCGCAGTTTTGCACGAAGTGTCTCATGTCTGAGACAACATTTGCTTTAAGTGATATGACCAGTTATACAATCAAATAGGTGTTTACTTCAAGCTCGAAAACTTGATATAAAGAATAGTGCGTCTTCTCATGGAATTGGTCCAATCACATAGCGTAACTTTGGTATCAGAAACGGACGAGATCGACAGCTGACTGATTGTAACTTTCACGGTAAAACTTAGCAACATGATTTTAACACGCCTGAGTTTGGCCTTGTCTAAAGGTGTCAAAGGTGATCAATTCTTTAATATTTCCAGCTTGTATGTTGTTAGAACGAATCTGTTTATTGATTTAAATGTCCTTTAGGTGATAAAAGTTTTTACACAAATTCGCATGTAAATCAGTGGCCAGCTCATCCTGAGTTGATTGTGTGGGCAAAAACAAAATAGACAGAATGCGCTAATTATGTTTGCGTAGAGCAAGCACACTTGCCATCCAATTGAGGATATTGTCAGATTGGCGCAATATGTGTGGCCGCAATGATGAGGCAGAAAGATCCCCCGTCACGGCAGCCAAAGGGCTGACGAATACAGCCTCTTTCTCTTGAGGTTCTAAGTGGCTGCTTGACAGATTCACCAGCTTATGTGTTAGGATTGAGATGTCAATTGGAAATTGCAACTTAAGGTTCATATGGATGGATGTCAGAAATTCTGCATTCAAGGGACAAACCGCCGTGGCAGTGTAAAAATATAATAAAGGCAAAATTTAGATATACTTATTCCATGTGGTAAAAATAATTCCTTATTTTGGGGCTAAGATGAATTTCCAATGAGATAATGCGAAGTACCTGAGACAATTTACAAATCTAATAAAGGCGCTGGAAAAAAATAAATAAAATAAGGTAAACCGTTTACCGAATAAAAATTAAAAATTCCATGATGCCGGATGGAGGATTAATTGTAAAAAACAAGTGTTCAAAATCAGTCGTAGAACGAATTACAACTTCGTTTTTTTAACGGCGTTATAATCAAAGATGTTTTTTAGATCAAACTCTAACCTGAAGTTAATGATGCGAGCACAACCGTTCAGGGTCCAGATTCTGCTGAAAGACTTATTGTAAGAATAGTTAACTGTGTTAAGAAGAGTTTGGCGCTAATAAAGCGAAAAATACTATCAAACGATATACAACTAACAATTTATACTATTTGGATAAGCCGATCTAAGAATACGCAGACGCTACTATGAATAGAATAAAAAAGCTTGGCAAACACAATAAAAGCTGCACAAAGTGAAGTTGTGATTTCAGCACCATATATTGTATCACTACAAATATTATGGTTAAGGAGACTGCCACTATATGGACTTATTCCACGTGAACCAGAGTATGGGATTCGACATGATTCCGATTGAGAAGACACATAGATCAGAAACTAGGTCTATATAATCAGTGGCCACTACTATGGCAGGGAAGCTTGCTAGGAAACATTTTACTTTTTAAAGTATTTATAAAGTTTACAATCAATTGTCAAAAAGGCAGTAACAAGCCTGACATAGCTTATGGAGAATCTAGTATATTAACTTTTTTGCTCTTTTGAAAAACAAAAAAAATTTAATCAGTATATTAGCTTTCTGCACAAACAAACCATTACTAGTCACTGATTTCACACTTTTTTCATAGTCATCCTATAAAATTTTTTTCTTGGTCTTTCAATTACCTGGCTAGACGGCCTTCGTTGAAAACATTTATTGCTATTATTATTACTACTAATAATAATATTAGTAGTAGTAACAATAATTGAATGTAGAAATTGGTTGATGACTCGTTATTAGTAGATGAATCTATTAATTCAAGATCCCTTGTTCCGCGAATTGATAGATTTAGAGCATTTATTTCATCTAATGTGTATGATATAATTTTCCTTGTCGAAACATAATTCTCCTTGATAATTCATTGCCGGAGGAAGTAAGACATTTCTGATCATTGTCTTATGATGTGATAGGCTTTTTAGACTAGAAGGCAAAGAGACTGTTTACAAAGAAATTTATTTCAAAAGTGTTACGTTATGTTTATCTAATAGAAAATAGCACAACCAAAAATGTCATAAAAATAAGGTTAAGAACATTAAAATGAAAACAACGATCTGAATATAAAAAAGAAAGCACGATTTAATTATAAAAATCTGTCTAATAAATAAATCAAAAGGCAATTTTGTTAACTTAATTAAAAAATAGTAGTCTAATCAGTGATCCCACACACTTTGTTCATCTTTACTGCATTATCCATTTGTGCAGGATTAGGAAGATTCAAATTATTCATGATGTTGATAAACTCATCCCTTGATTTGGTCAACCTATATAAAATTAGAAATAAGACAAATAAGAAATATCTGGTAATACTTCAGTGATAGACTAAATTATTTCAGGCTTCGTAGCATGTATTCGGCGTGGAATAACAGATGTTCAGAAATAATTGTAATTCTCAATTTTAGTGAAATTTATCATATCTTGTGATCCAGTATGTTGGTATCATCTACTGCCTCGTAAACAATAGTGTTGACACCAAGTAACGACTCGAAAATCATTGTTCGTATCTTTTACAGGTTTGGTATATATTATATACAGTGAGTTGGCTTTGAAGTCATATTGTCGAAGACTTAATATGAAGTTATATCCACTACTGCTTGTATACACATTGGCCAAGGAGATAGTAAAATTAAAATGTCCATTACTCGTTAACCAAATATAAAATCGGTATAGGGCGTAAGATTGGCTTCTATAAATAAGTGGCCAGAAATCTCGAAACGAAAGTGTACATGGGATTAAACCTTTATTTTATGCTGACTTAGGTTTATCCTTCTGGCCTTATTTAAACTAATTTGTTATTAGGCGCCAAACATCTAATGCAAAATTTCAAATTTAATCTGCATCTCTGTTGTAAAATCGAGAAAATTCAATGTGTTCTTTGGCTAGGCTTATAGCCATAGATATTTCCAGACGAAGATACTTAGGCAGCCTCGTAAAGGTAGCATGTATCTTGCCGGGTAAAATGGGCTACAAACATCTTTTCATTTCATGTGAAGCTTTGAGTTCTGTTTAGCTAAGCAATAGCACTTGGTGCTAATTGGGCAGTGACCGAATGAGAGCAAGTATGCCATACACGAAGAGTAAGTTACGGCTGATGAAGTACGCTTTGGTCAATGTTGCCTGCGCAGATACGAAATATTGATAGCGAGAAATAGTCAGCGTGCTGTGAGTCCATTGTGAAATTTTCAAAAGACTGACTGATATCACATTTGCTACTAGTTGGTTTTTATGAGAATGGTGTCAACCCTGAAAATGTGACCGGAAATGAAGTCCCGAAAATTTGTGAAAAAATCGGAAAATAGTGGTTCACGAACAATTTTATAAGAATTAATTGCGGACGGTTTTATAGAGACGGGACAAGTGAACCCATCAATCAAGTATCAACATAATCTGTGCACCTGAAAATTTAACGAAATCAAGATCTTGCCGACCTACAAGTGCTATCAATTATTTCGCAACTTGAAGTTGAGTATTAAAATTCAATTATTAAATAGACAGACATTCTGGATGGGTGTTTATGTCAATCCATATGGTTTGCTTATACTTACTCCATAAATGTCAATTTAAATTAGAGTACATTCATGTGTGTAAAGGTTGTTATGTGTGGGTGGATGTGGTTATTTTCGTGAATACATGTGAGTATAGAAGAATAGTTATTATGACAGGATATTGGAGCAGACAATGAAACAGTACTTTAGGAAGTATAATAAATATAAATAGATCGAACTTGAATAAGGATATCACATTTGCCACATGTTGTTTTTTTTATGTGAGTATGATGTCAACCATGAAGATGGAACCGGACATGAAGTCCCGAAAATTTGGAAAATATTGATTCACGAACAATCTAAGAAAAACTAATTGAGGGCGGCTTCAGGGTGACGGGACAAGTGAGAAACTATCAATCAATTGTCAACACAACTTGAGCACCTGAAAATGTAAATGAATCAAGATTTTACCGACCTACGAGTGCTTTCAATTATCCCGCAACAGAAAATTGCGTATTAATATTCAAAGACTGACATACTTACCAGAGTACCTATGAAAGTTAAATATTCTTGCAATTTTTATTAAGTTTTGTGTAAATAATACTCCAAGTAAGTTCAAAAATGTATGTAGTAGTTTAAATTTCGCCAAACTAGAGAATAGCAACTATTCGGAACACGCGCTGATCTAGCGAAATCGAACGCCATGGACAAGATAAACATCATTCAACGTATTTTAGTTATAATGTAATTACTGAATGAAGCAAAATATTTTAATTTTGTGCTGTCACAGAATTGGCCTACACGCATTTATGTATTATGTATTGTGCATGTAGTAACACGTTAATTCAAACAGGATCAGAAGTAAAGCCAAAGATAGAATAAACCACAGAATAATCTACTGTGAACATGCGTCTATTGTTTACTGGCGACTAATTAGTAGAAGCATACACGGTGCTCGAAACCAACTATTTGAAAAGTTAAAAGATGAAACCATGTGTACAAGAAACAAGTATTCACCTGCTGCATTCAATAAGCTCAGTACGTTTGCAAAAATTGATTTCTAAAATGAATGTCAGCTAATGTGAAGAAAAGAAAAGTGAAGAACGGAGAAAAAGAAAATTAAACCTGAAATTTAAACAATTCAATACAATATAATAACTAACAAAGATGAGCCTAAACTAGCGCACGTCTAAAATAAAAAAAACAGAGTTATCAGTGAATCGGAGTTATGGATTTCAACGTTCAGAAAAGTGACAAATTGATTGTCGATTGATCAACAGGCAGCTAAGGTTACATTAGTTGATCAGGCCTTATACAAAATTGCTTATATGCGCAGAATAGCACACCTAAAATCAGCAGAAATTCAATCGTCAAAATAATATACTCATAAAGACAAAAATGTTGTAATTACGGTAAAATCAGATAATACACAAAAAGTGGAGGACGTATCACGTGTAAAAACAATTTTTTTGCGACTGGATGATTCATGAGAATAAATTGACAAAGATGAGCGAAAATTAATAAATGATAATAAAATATTTATTATTAAGACTGTTAGAATAGATAGGTTGGATAATCTAATCAATAATTTACGGACTACCAAAACATAAAAAAAGTTTAATCAATAATTGCTCGAGAAGTGATAACAATTCTTTAATTTATGATTGAGAGCTTGATTAAAACACCAATGTTGTTGTATCTAACCAGTTGCCCAATATAGAAAATATACCATCGGTCACACATATACCGACGCGTTTCTACCTACCATAATCAAGATTACAATAGCAAACTGCCCAAAATATTTTTCCTATGAGACCAATTGTTTTAACGTGAATTTTGCGGTCACGTAATATGTCTGCTTTTCTAAGTTAAACACGTTAATTTGTAAATGTTTGAGAAGAAAGTGTGAAGTAATTTTTGCCAGTAACTAACAAATTTTGTTTCCTTATTCGTTGGAGCAATGACTTAAATTTAGTAAAGGTTCGTATTTTAAAGGGCCTACTACATATCAACAAAGAACAAAATAACTAAGAGTGAAATCGGCTTAGTCTATGCACGTTTGCTAATCTTAAGATATAGTAGAATACAACGAAACAATTGTTTTATATATTAAACAAAAAAATAAAATTTTATACTTTAGTAAGACGTATTTTGTAGAATATATTTTACCAACTCATAGCATTGGCTATGTTCAGCGAAAATTGTTCCGATGACGTAATAGTAAATCAATTAACTATTTCTTGTATGCCACTGGCTCCAAACGAACTGTTGGTCCAGGGTTCTAATGATGAATTTCCAAACTAGGACAACAATGTACAATATCAAATAGATTTTCTTTTCAGGAAAAGTCCGCAGTTAAAATGATCTGATCAACGGCTGTTTAATTAAATTACTTGTTCAACCAGTAAAAACTGCATAAGCACACACGTACTGTGCAAACATTGCAGATAAGTCTGGAAACACAAAATAAAACTTCAAGGCAGGGATAGCACAACATTTGAGCATGCATGTTTCCAGCTCAAACCTCATAATTTAACAATATTCACCACCACGTCTTAGTTACAACGATATTAATCACGTAATATTTGCGTATTTCAGATAAGTCATTGAAAAACGCAATGATGGAAGTAATAAATACATTGTACATGAATTTTTATTTGATTGAGGATTAGATTTTAATTTTAATTATATCATGGTAGAGCAGGTAAAATATGAGGACAGTATAAGATTAATATAGAAAAGTACTTACCTATAGCAAAAGCCACGACGACTTAACTCTAAATAAATTGTCTCATAGATAGGCAAAACAACATTACGCGAGGTTTACCAACTAAACTATGCTTTCTTTATCTGATCAAATATGCAGCTAGTACGTTAACAGACTGTATAATCTTTTTCAAGTTTTCAGTTATCTGTCTTCGCAATGAAAAGGAAACGATTTTAAGCTTTTTTTTAATTTTACGTTGAGACAACGTTTTAAACGGACATTTTATGCCATTAGAACTGAAAACGACAAAAACTGGTAGATTTTTCATAAAATCTACAGTCAAAGTTTGGGTAACGCAAGCTTAAAGATGAATTCAGAACATTTATAATTAGACGAACATTGGTTATAAAGGCAGTGATAAAATCTATTTAAATCACGGTTGCCATTTTGATGAAATCATCATTCCAATCATATGCACACATTTTGTCAGTATAAACTAAGCATTATCCAATGTAGAATTGCCTTTTCTACATTGTACTGCGCTTAATATATACTGAAAAATGTATTGGGACTGGTGTTTCTATCAAAAACGCACCATTTATTTGAATAAATAATAATTATAAGCTAGAGATTTGCATAAATACTCATAAATAAAAATATTGCATAGAAAGATTACATCTACATAGTCTGAGTGAATTAAAAATTTCATAGGATGCCAAACGAGATTTATAAATTAGACAGGCTTCATACTCACTGACTATTCTGCAATGTATTCTATTTGCATTCTAATGCTACATTTCGTTTAATCTGAATATACAAATACATGCACACACACACACACACACACACATATATATATATATATATATATATATATATATATATATATACATATATATATATGGTTGCTGGTGGCTGTTGAGAGCTCATTCGCCATTCGGAAGTACGGGGTACTGTCCAGGAGTCCATGTAATCCTGTGGCTGTTGAACCCTTTTGTGGCGGGGAACACACGCCGAGTTATGGTGCCGTCGTCGGGCTCATGTGGTATTTTATAGGAGATCCGATTGCCGGTCGGAAATCCACCACGCCCTGGTATCAACATCCGTTGGTGCTGACATTGAACCATGCAACTTACTGCTGCCTTGCAGACTGCGCTTGGATGTGCAAAGGCTAGAGGTGCGTCCTCGATCAAAAAGCCGAGTGGTGAGGGGACACCACTTGTACCAAATTCCCAAGAAACTCCATTATATCAATGGAGCCGGTTTATCCTCCAAAAGGAGTCAGCCGCAGTAGTAGTATATATATATATATATATATATATATATATATATATATATATTGCACCAATCCTTTGTATATGTATACATGAAACATCTTGAGTAAACGAGTCTGGAAAACATAATTGACCAATGCACACTTTAGAAAAGTTATATACATCATCCACTATTGTTCATGCGAGACGCAGCAGATCCAACCAAAATCATCAAACAAGCCAATGAAGCCGATACAGATAATTTTCCTTTCTTAGACATCCAACCCATTCGACAAATGGTGTTTTGAAACTGGTATTACATAAGAAATCTACTATTACTGTGCAATACATTCGATATAACAATAGTGTGCCAAAATCTCACAGAAGAAATTTAGTTAACAACCAACCGAGGCTAATAAAAATTATCTGCGCTGAACACACGATCGGAGAAGATCTAGACTAACTGAGGAATCTTTTGCTAACGAACAACTACCCGGAGCAGTTCACAGATGTCAACATCAGGCCACGTCTGATTCGTACCACAGAGAATAACGTCAGAAAACTTCGTCAATAGCTGCACGGTGTATAAATCGTATCATAAATCCAATTGTCTCAAAACTACACATAATTTACAAGTTTTCATGTATATGCGTGGCACTTATATTAGTCGTACGAAGAAGCAATCTATCAACAGTATCCAGCAACATTTACTGAAGAAATTGACTAAATAGGCCTGATTCCATCAGGAAAATCAGCTATCTACGAGTATATAGTGGAAATGGGACACCTAGACAGTTTACTATAATCAAGGTTGCGAACTTGATATAAACACCTGACCCATTAGTTACTTACATTTTGTCAGTATAAACTAAGAATTGTATAGCGTAGAAAAGGCAATTCATCCAGTAGCCCGGTTTCGTCCTTATTTGGAACTCATCATGTCCCGACCAGAATTTGTCGCGGACAGGGCGCGATCCTGAGTTCCCAATAAGGACGAAACCGGTCTACTGGATAAATTGCCTTTTTCCCAGGTTCGAGACTTGTCTGCGGCAAATTCTGGTCAGTACATGATGAGTTCCTAATAAGGACGAAATGGGTCTACTGGATGCATTGCCTTTACTACACTAAAGAATTCTTAGTTTATACTGACAAAATTTAAGTACTTAATGGGTCAGGGGTTTATATAAAGTTCGCAACCTTGATTATAGTAAATGTTATCACGGCCGCGCAACCAATGTTCGTTTAATTATATAAATGTTCATTTCAATACCCAGACAATTTGACAAATTTATCAATTCTACACAAAGCAAAGTCCAAAAGACTCTTTATATAAAACAACGGGCGTCCGGCCAAAAGATTCAAGTTGCACACAAACCAACAACAATTTACTAGCAACCACGAAACCTCGAGCACCCACTGGATCAGCTTCAACAAACATTCGATCGAGTTGGCAACAAACTGAAGAAAAACAGCTGCGAAAACAGTATCACTACCACCGTTAACACGAACAGAAATTGCACAACAATATAAACGATCAACACTGCAATCCGCACACCCTACGCTGTTACCAAGGAGAGAGAATTCACCATTCTCCAATGCCGCGTTTTGCGTACGCGGGTTATAGCTTTGCACGGACAGTTTCACAAAGATCCGATTGATCACCATTTTCCAATTTCGTTTTGTCTTCGATCGGGCTGAGTTTGTATTCGTCCCAATGGAAATGCGGTTCTATCACATCTTTGTTTACTGGCGACGTTTCGGAACAGAAATCCCCGTTCCATCTTCAGACCCAATTGCCACATATATACACAGCAAAATACTCACAACAGCAGATTTAAGAAACTGTGGTCTTAGTGTTGCATTTCTAAAGCTGACAACCAAATTTCATCAACTAGCCTGCACGATGTTTGAGTGTTTGAACAAACAAGAGACTGAGAAAAGGCAATTTCTGTCGCCTTTAAAAATATCAATTATTCTGGGCGAATGGTGCTTGTTATCCCTATTCAGATCATTTAAGAGATGGATATCTCTGAAATTAAACCAATGGACAGATTTTCTATATGCAGGATTACTTTAAATCCAAATCATCCATCCCAACTGCGAATGGACGACTCAGTGTTCTTTCATAACTCACATAAAACTATAAAAATTACAACTACGACTCCATACTGCATCGATCGACGTATAGAATAAAAAATGATATTTGATGAAGAAATGAAAACAAAATATTGCACATGAGACTGAAATAAGAGCCCCATTGATAATTTTTTTTATAAATCGGTGAAAATAGCAAAATTGTCGCATACCCGTCAGCGGGTAAAGAAGGATAGTAATAACTTAAAGCCTCCAAATATAGGTCCGTTTGATTCTGATACACCTGTGAGCTTCGACGCAAAATATCGAAATGGCTGCGTTCAACTGCATGAAATACATAAATAAGTAGGAGAGAGACTGACGACGTTCTTTTATTGCATTGGGACAGATCACACACCAAAATACACATAGTGGTCTTCAAGTACAAATAACTACTCCACAAGAGTCGTTTAAAAATAAATTTACAATACTATAATTAATTAATTCTGAATTTTCATTTGATTATTAAAATTTGTGTTGTCAATTATTATCGAAAAAATGTCTAATTTCCACATTAAGCATTAATTATTCAATGTATTTTCTTCTCAATAAAAAATATACCTTCTAATGATCAAGAGCAATAGACAACATATAATAAAATAAAGGAAGCAACAAACCTCGGATTAAAAACTTTCTCTTCGGCAACGGAAGATACAGTTCTGCCCATATAGTCGTGTGCCGGTAGTATCAAGTAATCTTCGGGCAACGATAGTATTTCGCGCCAAACACTATCGTATAGCAATCCAGGATTGCCGTTTTGAAAGTCAGTTCGACCGCAACCTCGAATTAGTAATGCATCACCTGTAAAAATCAGGCCAGGCCCGTTATAGCCGTTCTCTTTTGGGTGTTGCACAAATGTCATACAACCGTCAGTATGACCAGGCGTTGAACGACACTCTAAGCGAATAGCTTCGCCCACTTCAATTGTATCTCCTGGATTCAAGTACACATCCGCTTTAGCACCAGCAGACACACTGATAAAACTTTTGCTGCCCGGTATCAACTTTTTCAGTTGGCCACTGCCCGTCACATGGTCGGCGTGCATATGAGTGTTAGCTATTTTAGTCAATTTTAGGCCCAACTCATGTATCTAAAAATCCAAAACAAACATAAAGAAGATTGCATTACAGCTAGGGCGTCCATTCATAAAAAGAACAAGCTACTACTGTGGAAGTAATAATAAATGGATATATTTTATATAAATATTACAAAAAAATAAATGTAGCGGTAATGTGTCCATATTCAAAGATGTATGCATCGCTGCCGCATATTCACGAGAACAATAAATAAGAATTACTAATATATATATATATATATATATATATATATATATATATATATATATTAATTTTAAAAGCAGCAACAAGCCTGTAGATGATGGAGTGAATCAAGCCTAAATAAAAAGACGTACCCACAGAACACGGACAAACAACGCCACTTGGACATCAGAACAGTACATAAACTATGCCAATAGAGCAACAAAGCTTCCTTGCTATTTCAACCTAATCACTTAAAAAGGAAAACTCTGAGCATGACTATGAGCCATATCATACATGATATCCAACAAAGAACTGCGATAAGCACGTAAATCCTGTCGTGTTAGTCGAGATGCTTCAAAACTATCCAATTAGATTGGAATTAACTTCAGTTAATTATGCCACAATAAAATACGCTTCTTCCTTCGCATGTTACGTCAATCTAGCACTGGCTGGGATAATAGCGCTATAACGCTGAAGTGGACCGCACACATGCGTAAAATTGACAACCCAGTGAAACTTAGTTGTTGTCCTAACGAGAATTATGTGAAAAATCCAAAGTAAGTCTATATATTTCAGCATTATAAATGCCCAAGTCTTTAACGCATAAGAACATTAAATTCTCGGGTGCAATGCACACATCAACTACAGTTTCGATATAAGTAGCGAATTTTGAAAAAGATTTACTAGTATTTCGGATTGTTATATTTACCTCTTCACCAATATTTCCTGAGTTTTTAAGGAAAACATCAGGATAAGTTATCACCTTAACTAATTATAAACATTTATATTGAAATAAGCAAGTTAAAATAAGTGATGGTTGGTCCTGGAACGTTATCTCAAATTTCGAAGGCGCCAATTTCCCATCCATGAAGGAATAGATACAGCCGGACAGAATCTCAATTGTCGAATAAGCAATCGTGACTGTGAAGTCATGACCAACAATTCTGTCCTCTGGAACAGCTTCGGCGTCAGGTTTATTATCGTGTAGAGGCGCAGAAACGTAAAAATATGAAAAAATGGAGATAGTGAACAACCATGTCGTGCACCACTGCTGACGCAAGAAGAATTATTGATGTAGATATTTCGTAATTACAAAATTAGCCGACATGCCATTCTTAAGTAGAATGCCTGATATTACATTACAATGCACTGATTCAAATGCAACCTTTTCAAGTTTTAAAGACAGTCAAAGTGGTGTGACAAAGTTCATACCTTTTTTACGCGTAATCGCCATAAGAAACAGCTATTATCCATAAAATCTCTTTCAGATCTGAAACCAGTGTGTTCATCTTCAAGACATACTTTTAATGAAACACTCAGAAGGATTCACATTATCGAAAGGAATTACACTTATACCGCATAAACGACTATAGCATATTTTGCAGATGGGAATGGTGGTCAACTTACCCATGGCAAATGAAGAATCTCATTATTTCAAAAAAATTGAAATAGATTATTTATGACACCAAAAGTTGTACAAATATAAATTTAAAATAAGGTTGAAATGAGCATTTGTATAATTAAACGAACATAGGTGGCGCGGGCAATAATAATTATTATTATAACTAGAGCTGCTATATTGATGTAAACACATGATCCATTAAGTACATTTGTCAGTATAGACTAAGAATTGTGTAGTGTAGAAAAGACAATACATCCAGTAGACCGGTTTCATCCTTATTAGGAATTCATCTCTTACTGGCCAGAATTTGCCGCGGACAGGGCTCGAACCTGGGCAGGTCTGCATCGGAATCTGATGCTCTAACCACTGAGCTACCCTGCTGCACACTGCACCCACTTTTCAGCTATATGCTGACTAAAATAACTATTTTTTATTCGATGGAGCTTGTATGGCATCCATTTAGACACAAAGTTCCAACTAACCGTACCCAATCTGTAGTTATTGAACAGACACGATATTACATAGAGAAGTGGTGATGAAATGAACATTAATATAATTAAACGAATGTTGGATGCGCGGGCGGTGATAAAAATTATTTAAATCAAGGTTGCGATATTTATGCAAACACCAGGCCCATTATATACACAAATTTGTCAGTATGATCTAACCATTGTATAATTTAGAGAGATTTCATCCTATTTTGAGAACTCATCACGTACTGTCCAGAATTTGCCGAAAGAAAATGCGTGTATACTATAATATAACAGGGTCGTTAACATATCATCTGGACCTGAAGCTTAGTGACATTTAAGAGATAAGATTGAATAATGTATTTCTAACTCTTACGGTTGTTCAAGTCTAACGTTCCATATTATTGATACAGGAAAAGTTTTGTGGATCAAAGCTGACGCAATTGTTTATCTCATCGGTCAGGACGTCACATTTTATAGCCTACCAGATATTTGTTATGATCATTTATTGTTTCGCAAACTGGTTATTTTATCGGACCAATCGTAAATAATTGTAGCGTCGGCTGTTGCCCGATACGAATACTTTTGCAAACTCTTTAACTTTTACGAGGAAAAAGGATTCAGGATCAACTTTCAGACTTTGATTTAAATGATATCTTATAGCTCTCGGGGTATTATTAGAAGCCGAACAAGCAAGAAATTCCCACCTAGTTTCAGGAATATCCACAGACTGTTCGGAGACATAATAAGCAATTAGACGAAACCTAAAATGTCACTCACGGTAGTACCTACTTTTTGCATAGCGGATTTTATCTTCGTCTACCATACATTAGAATTTTACCCATTAAAAGAAAATTACTTCAATTTTCGAAAATCTTTACATTTTTGTTGGAAAGACAGCTGGTTCAATTTACTTGCATAACGTAGAATTTATTGGGCTTCCAAAACGTCTGTGGAAATTTTCGTAACTAGGTCAGTTTTTAATAATACTCGCAAAGCAATAATACGCCAATTTAAGCACATTCCAAAAGTCGATCGTTAGCCCTATTGAACCAATATGGCCAAAGAGATGGAAAAAACGTTCACATCAAGTAATAGCCGATGTATTTGCTAACATTTCTGCGAAAGGGGCCCGAGAAAGGTAAAAGCTAACAAAATAATAATTTATTGCAATAATAAACTAAAAACCGTTCATGCTACGTGAACACCCTAAAGATAAATTTTCTTTGGCTTCTACATCAGTTCACTAAAATTATTCCTGTATCAACAATGTAGAACACCAATCTCGGACAATCGTCAGAAATAGCAATACGCTACGCAATTTCGTCTTCTAAGCACCACAAATCTGAAGTCCCCAATGGCTTGCTTATATCCTTATTTAGGAACGGTTAAAACATAACGTTAGGGCCCTGAATTGAACCGACACGAGCAAATCACTGTCCATTAACTGTCGTTTTTTGACTTCAAGGCTGCATTTAATTCAGTGGACTGTTGAAAAGTGGTATACCCAGTAAATCTGTAAATATAATAAGTGCTCCCCACAAAAACACTTCTGTCCGCATTATGGTCTACAAGAAATTATCACGCAACTTTACTATATATTTTATTCAATGAGGATGCAGGCATAGAATTTTCCCCGGCATTAATTAAGTTGATTTTACCTATCCAGACGATATTATATTATTCTTCAACATCCGAGATTCTGCACATGGCAGATTGAATAAATTGGCAGTCGTCGTTCCGTTTTCTGGCATGAAATTTTCATTCTGAATCCACGAAACTACAATATCGCCTACCACTCGCTGCAACACTACGGCGTCAATGTGAATATCTAGACATATTTGCCATTTCTTGGTAACTGTGTCAATAGCATAGACAATATGACTGACGAGGTAAATATGAGAGTCAAGATAGCTAAACTTGCTCAAACTTTCGACGTATATGGACAAACGACATATATATATATATATATATATATATATATATATATATATATACATTGCCGTTTGATCCTCGATGTTCAATTTGCCACCCTACTCTGATGATGATCACGGAAGGTCAAAACGCGCCAGTACATGTGACTGACGGTATTTTTGCTATTTCGTTAGATAACTGGTTAAATACAATATGATTGGTGTTTATATCAAGCTCGCAAAATGGATTCAATGAATCGGATTGGTTTCACATAATATTCACTTTGAGAACTAATACATATGCATAAATGGACGAACTTCCTACCAAACCCAATCTATTAGAAAGTATATATCCTTTGTTGTGGAGAATTAATAAAAAGTTGCAAAACTTTATAAAAGTTTTAGTCTTATGACAAAATCAGTTTCAATTTGACAAGATAAATGATTTTTGGGTATAAAAATAGACATTGCAAAATGCTTACCAATTTTTGGTCTCTTTCAACTGTTTCTAGAACGGGATCAATAAGAATGGCTTCCCTGGTAACCACATCGCCAAGAAGGTATGTATAAGTATGTGACTTCTCTTCAAGAAGTTGTCGAAAAATAATACGACTGCAATGACTGTTTCCAGCTAATGTAGCCATATTACGAAAGCTAAAGTTTCAAAAAATAACGTTATTCACAATTTTACGAAACAAGTTGCTATCTTAGCTTTATTTTTCAAATACCACTAGGAGATGAAGAAATGAGATGGGCTATTTGTTTATCATCACGGTCTATGTAAAAATTATTAGAATACCATGTTTGTTTCGTCAATAAAACTTTAAGGCTCAGATTTTACTACGGCATTCAAATTTTTAATGTGAAAACTCTGTATTACCATAACAAAAATTTAAACGGGCAAAGGAGATTTAAATCTGGCATAATCGAGAATAACTTTGTCGAAAAAAGGGTATCAAGAACTCCTAACAGCACATTAATTATGAGAATGTAGATACAACGCAAGACGACACAAAATCCTCGTGGTTTTTTAGTGTTTCTTCTTCAGAAATAACCATACTGAGCACTAGAATCAATAGATTATGTTATTGAGATTTATATACTACGCTAGGATTTCCTTCAAGATGTCAACTCGAAAGATATACCTGTATTCGTGTAAGCATGTATGTTTGTTGTGTATGCATTATAATTTTTGCACACTCCAAAGTCGCTTATCATAATTTACGAAAAATAGAGTGGCCGATTCCGCTATTTATATAGCACATATTAATAAAATGTGGATACTGAGTTCCACCTTTTTTGTATATTTATAATTAAATTGACAAATACGTTTAATATTGAAGGATAACCTTATTATAAGAACAGATTTTTACAGTTAAATAGGTCATTTACTGTATAAGAAACCGTAAATTTAAATTCAGTCGAGATATGACGAAAACTGGCTTTTTTGTTTGTGTCGTCAGCGAAACCAATGTTCGCTTATTCCATGGATTACGGTCCTTGATTCTCATATACACAAAATCAAGACTAAACCACATTTTCCAATACCTCATTTCCCTCTTACCTTTCAAACGAGGGTTATAGCATACAGATAGAAATTTATGCACTTTAAAACTCTACAACATTATAAAAACATGTGAAAATGTTATTTGATCTGACGATCAGCATTTAAATTAAAAACAAAAGAGGAAAATAAATTTGATTGTTATAAATTTAAAACTTGACAAGCCAGTTCTCATATTTTCGTTACTGGTAGGATTTGCTATGAACTAGTTGTTATCTGACAGAAATATATATGACTTAACGCCTAGGGCACGTTTTCACACTCTAAATGTTATCACAAAACCGATACGCAAACTTGAAGTATCAAGTATATATATATATATATATATATATATATATATATATGTCAATTCTATACGCACTTCTACACCTGTATGAATACACACAACACTGCTCATTTATTTCCTACAATTGTTAAATAAAATTGAACTCTAAGTTTAAAAACATCCAGATAACAACAAAAAGCCTACCCTCACAAGAATTATAAATACAACTAAACCAAAATACCAAATACAAATCTTTCGAACAAATGTCTTCCAAATATAAAAAGCTGAATTTAGCTTCAACTAATTATAAACCTAATAAAACATTCAGCTAAAACGCATAAAAGAGGTAAAGCCTATGTAAAAGCGTAAAATATAAATTTGTAGCAATAAAAACGCAGATATCAACAAGCCACATAGAAGCATAATTTAGTAACTTACGCAAACCATTTCCGAATCAATAAGAAACGTTATTATGTACAAACTCCAATTTCTACAATTTAATCTTAATTTTTACCCATTTTCTTTCCTGTGAGACAGAATAGATGACCGACTGTAGGTGAAAGCCACAGGACTGCTGTTAAAATCTATGCATTTGCTAGACTAATTCTGTATTTTTAAGCTGAGCATCAGGAACCATAAATGAAAAGCGGATTTTACACGGCTGACAACACTGTTAAACAGCATTTTAACGTATCATCCTCACAAGTCCTATTTCCGAAACGCAGGTTGCGTAGGCTGTGGTATTACCTAAGGTCATTTAAACATCCCACTCGTCGGCTACCGAGCGAACTCCGATGTATAGTCAGAAAGACACAGTGGGTTAACTTACCGTCTTGTGACAAAATCATTAGTGATATCAGACACTTGGTAAGACAGCATTCTTTAAAACGAAGAAATACCGGCAAACCCGGTCTAGTGGAGAGGCCTGTTTAATTCTTCCTTATTGACACAGGGTCTTCTCGAAAACCAATTTGAGAGAACCATAAATCTAAATTTATATATGTATTTATAGACATTGCTCTTACGGCTAAGTTACCCGTAATTACGAAACGCATGTAAATACTATTCTGATTTTACCCGAACCTGTTACTGGTTACTGAATACCCAATACATAAATTTAAAAAAGCTGTAATTAATACAACTTAATACACTAAACGTTTTCACAGACACTGGAATCAATTTTGATTAAATTCTAACAGACATTCTGTTGTTACATTAGACTTAATTACTCTGAAAAATTCAATGTTGCAATCCAAAAGGGAAAATATACCTACACTTCTTCTTTATCATCACTCTTCTCTTAATTTTCAAATAACTTTAAAATTTAAAATCATTTAATGTGCACATGAAAGCGTAACGATAAACCCATTCTACCAAATTAATACAACACGGTCATTAAAATTAATTAATATTTTTATAACATTATCTACATACTCCAAAACCAATCACTTGAAATCAGAACATCAAAGTTAACATTTTCAAATTTCCGAAGACCCTGTAATTACAAAAGATGCTCTACATCTAGAACAGATCATTCCAAAACACTGATAACAATATATATTGGACAAATTCTGAAAAATAGTCTTTAATTAACAATATATAACAGCCAACCTATTCAAAATCTAGTGTTTTAGCCAACTAATATTAAAACAAATGAGCTCCACCTGATCATAATAATAATAATAATAATAATACATTTATTTGGCATCAAAGGCCAACTGGCCCGACCATTGAAATAGCAAATCAAGGGTAGGATATGTGGAGGTGAGTGGAATTGTGACTATCAAAGTATTTAATAGCAGGGGGAGGGGTTGGGGAAGGGAAAAGTTATCATTAACATCAAGATAGTTCAATCTGGTGAAAAATAAATAGAAACGAAGTTCCATTTGACTAGACAAGATCAATTGGAGATAGTCCATGAAGTATCAGAGCTTCTAGGTGAATGTGAGATCGAAAAAAAGATGGCGGACCGGAGGTAGACGTCGACCGATGGAGTCCATTGTCGTGGAGATTGAGTTGATGGAGCAAAGCATGGACATGGATGGAATCTGCAGGATTGAAGCGAGCGAGTCTTGCAGGGGTCGCAGGCATCCGTAGAACGTGGTTGTGATTGAAGGAAGACCAGGGGGAGTCGATGTCCGAAGCGAACCGTTGGTGGATCGGTAGGGCTGTTGGGTTTCCGGTCCTCCGCTTAAACATGTCATAGTTCTGGCACATTTAACATCAAACCTTTAAACAATCAGTCCTTACTTTGAATTATAAAACCAATACACTATCCGATAAACTTGATATACTTCGATCAATTACTGAAGATCCATGTTATCATATTTACTAGACTTAGAATCTCGCACATGATAACTAAAAAGTCTATTGCTAACAATATCGGCAATATCTATTAAAGAATAATTTTTTTGTACAACTGAATCTCCTTAAACGTAAGATTCAAAACGTATTTACATAACGTGTTTTCTTTTCAAATCTGTCGCACTATGTGAAGAAATGCCAAAATAAAATCCGGCAACAAACGGATTATATCAAACCTTTTACACAAGACAACGTACTTCATCCTGAGCGTAAATAACACAATCGTGACGACTAAGGGCTCATACATGTATTTAAAATTAACCATGTCCTAAGTAGTGATCCCTAAGAAATAAAATTTATGTATATATTACTATGATTGAGATCCTTAATTATTTCATCAAAGTTACGAAAACGAACATGTAGGCAGGGAAATTTATTATTTATGAACATGAATAATCATTCAGATATTATTTCACAAATTTTTCTTATGAAAAATACATTTCTGTGTAGTAAAGTGGGCAAGAACCGAACACACATAAACACGATTTAAATTCATAATTTTGAAATAGAACATGACTAATAAACTTTTGGAGCAGACCATGCCGTATTTTCCGAACTACAAAGCGCACTTTGAAATTTATATTTTCATTAAAAATCTGCAGTGTGCTTTGTGTGTAAAGAAGCCTGACGCAAAAGGAATATGAGATTACATATTGTAAATAGCTGAAAAACTGCTAGGAAATTTTCTGTTCTGCTATAAATTGTATCATTATAAAATTTCACTAGTATTTCTGATAAAGACTCTCACCATTAAGAGCCACCAAGTACTGTACCAATCAAAGCCAACGTGACAAAAGTGCTATTAGTATTATTCGAAATGCGCTTTACAATCCGATGCTCCTTGTACGTGAAAAATACACGTAAATACAGGGTGCACCTTATGTTCCGGAAAATACTGAATTATAATATAAGATCAAGCTATATTTTTTAAACAAATTTTCATATAATTCTCATACTAGAGGAGGTTTTTCTTCTATTTGAGCTAATCCAGCGTTAATAAGACTTAAAAGCTGTGTATCTATTCATTCACAGTCACAGGCATTGCAGAGGTTCTAGTCTTATTATCTAACGAGAACCTATGAATCACGAGGTTCCTACTTATTCTAGTGTAATAATAATCTCTAGGCTTATTGTACAAGGAATAGTTATCGCAAATGACATTCGCGAGACCGTTCGAGACCGGCATCAATGTAAATACAATTATACTTTCTAGCAGGATCATCATTGTTGACAATTCAGTAGAATATGCACTGGTTCTGTTTGGAAATTTCAAATCCAGAAGCGATAGCACACTTCAACAGAGAGTAATAATTCTTTAACTCCAGTTAGCGAACTTGAAGTTAATACCAATCCCATTGTATTGTACAATAAAATAATCCTCGAACACAGCCTGTGATTTCTACCACTTAAAAACAAGGCTACTTATCCTGAATTGAGCAAATCCGATAGACGCTCAATTATTCTAGATATTCTTAAAGACGCTACAGCGTTCGCATTGTTAATGACAAGCATTCACTCCTCATGAACAAAAGAAAAAACACCATTGCCAGCCCACGATTACGTTCCAGACGACATTGTAAAACCGCCCCTCGTTTTTCTTCCTGGGTCGAATGATCTCTTATCGGATTTCTCTTTAACATTTCTAATTAACTGCAGGTCTCTTATCAAAGATCAACCAATTGCAAGTATTTCTTCTCTCTAAAATGCTAGATTTGTGCTTACTTGTTGACATTCGGCTCTTCTACCACACACAACGAAGACTTCTGCCTCACAAACAGGTATTCATTTTTTCGAAAAAATAGAGTAGATGCTCGTGGATATGAGCTAGTTTCATACGCCCGGTCTTCTCTCATATACAAGCGTTTGACCACCTTAACATCCTTAAGAATTGAATTAGTTAACCTTTAGGTAATTAAATTAGATCAAAGCTTATCTATTGGATTAGTTTACCGGCCACCCAATCTTCCAATCTACAATGACACATGAGACCCAACGTTTGTTCGTTTTTTACGCAATCACTTGAACATTATATTATATTTCGCGACTTAAATCTCACAAATATCGACTGGCACAATTTAGAATTAGAAAATCGTACCCTGTTTCGCCACTTTGTTGTTAAATTTCTGAATCAATTCGCGCATTTCCCTACACGACTAATAATCGGTGCTAAGAGATGTTCTCTAATCTCGATTATTGTCAAATATCCATCCTTACCTCCATCTTACCTTCTGCCACAAGGGAGATACTACAACAATCAAGACATTTTATTGATTGCAAAACGTTTAGCTGACACTGTGACGAAATAACCTGGAGCGAAACAACCACTCTTAACAATTGTTTGTTTTTCGCAGGTTCATTACGCACTCACTTCCCGATCAGCCTCGGCCTTCTCCATCCAGCTTATACGAGGTTCAAACAAGCTAAGCACACCATTTAAGTTGTGCAATAACCTGGCTTGCAACCAAACACTAAGCACCTACTCACAAACCAGCACTATCTAAATTTGACGTATTGATGTCCTTATTTGACTAACGATCAATACGCACTGTGCATCGAAAAGTGCACTCGAACGGCTCCCGACTCCCACCGAAAATTATAAAAGACAAAATTTCATAAACACAAATTAAATATAAACTTTGTTGGCTATGACGAAAACAGCTTCACAAATGACTTACTGACCTTTCTTTCAAATTGCTATTCCGTATCTGTTACATCGGCTGAGCGACTGCGAAACCGGCAGTCTGCACTAGTTTCATTTAGTCAAGATATGAATTCCCTCTTCCTGTCAATCAATATGGGTGATCTTCCCTTACCAATCACCGCTTTTCCCCAATTTCAAAATTCCACGAATGCATTCTTCCCCTTAAGGGTGTTTTCGAGGCGTTCGATTCAGTCTATTTCTCAACGATTGAATCCGCTTTGTCAAGTAATGGCATTTGAAATAGTGTATTTAATCTAAATAGTTCTTATGCCTGAAACCGATCCACGTTTATTAGAATTGACATTGGTCTTTTGTAATCAGTCCGTATTCGTTCTGAAGTTCCGCAGGACTCAGTACTTTTCCATATACTTTTCAACTTATCAATTGCACAAATAAAGGTTTCAAATAACGAAATCACTCTCTTAAAACATGTCTATAATGTCGTGGCAGTTTTCAGCTGTTCGGCCACATAGCTCATTGGCTTCTTCAATTGATTAACTGTTCTTTTTGCTGCACACCAACCTCAATGGAATCTAACTTAAGCTCAATCTAGATAAAAAATGCTTAATGAAACTTGGTTCCGACTTCATTCTACCTTCGTCGACTAAAAACCTTTCTCTCGACATGAAGCAATTAGGCATTTAAGTCATTTGATTCCTCTTCTTCTCAACCGAAACGCTTAAAGAAAAAGCATCCTGAGACTTTATACCAAGCTTATATCCTGCTCCTCATACTCCATATCAGTGAATTTTACTGCCTTTTCACTTTTTCCCTAGAGCAGATAACTTCTTAATTATATAATGTTTGTCTTCTCTCATGGTAAGAAATACCGTGAGCGTCTCCCTTCCAATCTTCTACTCTTATTGTTCGGTCGCCATTTAATGGTTATCTATTTCGTTCAAAAAACCTGAACTTAGCTTTCGTTGTAGAGTTCCTCTTATTATCGTAAATCTTACATCACGCGCAACTGTATTTCCACATTTCAATTACACCATCCCTAGACCAATAGCTGTAACAGACTACCATTGATCTTCCTATTAGTTTAAGAAGACAGTCTACCTACATTACTTTAGAAAATTCCTAAGACTGCAATCGCATATCTTGTCATACAGTCGTTATCGCTAATATGGATACCCCTTACGAGATCAACGACGTTTCGAGGAATATAAATCCTAACCGTTTTGATTTCAACCTAGGTGTTATGTCAGCAACTATTGAACATCAACAATGCTCTTATCAGCGGAAGTGCCAACAATAGTTGTATTTATAACAATAATTCCCATACTAACGTCTATTATATTTCAGATAGAGGATCTCCATTTGAATCCAATGCTGAGTTTTCAGTAGTTCGCTATTTTGAGCATACATAACATCGATTTTATATTATCCCATTCTGGATTCTCGATTGTTATCCTGCAATGCCTCAACAAATAATATTCTACTCGCTTGATACAAGTTAACAATTTTAAAACTACACTTGACACTGCTTTAAAATTGCCGCCAATACATTTGTTACTCGCCAAACTTAAATTCCATTTTAATTTTTAACGACGAACTATTTGCTAATCATCATCACACACATGCGTAATCATGTATTCGATCTGGTTAGATATCTTCTATTGTAAAATAAATATTTATTTCCAACATTATGTTCAGCACGTTTACAATATGATGAATATTTTAATAGTCAATGTTGTCTTTACTGTTGAAAATTGGAACAAAATAATAAAATTACGAACACATTTTAACGTTGCGCAGCCTCCGGTCGTTGTGTATTGAGAACATAATTATATTTTATCCTACAAACAAACTTTGCTCTTATCTCTTCTCTTTCATCTGTTCCTGACTATACATACACACAAACACACACACACACACATTATATATATATATATATATATATATATATATATATATATATATATATATATATATATATAGCGTAAGTTTGTTGTCTACTGTTCGTCTCGAAAATCGAAATGTATATAGATACACACACACACACACACATATATATATATATATATATATATATAAAATCAAGCTATATCTTTCCTTTCAAGGATATCGTAATTTTTACCTTGATTTGTTGAGATGAACGACTCGTTCAAGCACTAAGACGTTTTTCGAAATCACTAGACTTCACCTAGCATCTTAACCAAGCCACAGCAAAACATTTCAAATGGTCCTGTTTGATATTCTTCAAGTCACCAAACTCCACTCTGCAACTCACTTTATACAAAGCCTACATCCTACATCTCCTATCCTATGCCAGCGAATCTGATTTTCCTCTAACCTTGACCTTCGCCAATTCCATTGAGCAGATCGCCTATCAATTTCTGAAGTGCATCTTCCCTCATGGTTAGAACTATCGTGAGCGTCTGCTCCCTGCTAATCTCCTACCTCTACGCTTCATTCGACAGTTATGAGTTATCTCCACCGTTCAGAAGATCTCAACTGGATTTTAGCTCATCCTATCCATCCATCCGTCGCACACAATTTAAACTCTTCAAATCAGCCCATTCATACACCACATTTTTTTGACAAAGTCTATCTTTGTCAGATATTTTTAGAACGATTGCGCAGTGCGAGCGTCACATGTAGAGTTTTCACGATATCCATTTGCGGGTTGTCACTTTGCACTATCGATTTCGCAAAGATCTGATTGATTCCCATTACCAAGTACGCATCGTGTTTCTCTTTGTGGTGGTTGGTTGCCGATTCGTCGACTCAGTTCGAAAACTTCCACATAATTTTTAATAACTACTGGGCATGAGGTAAGATCTAATCTTGCCAGTCAACCAAGATTAGATTGTACCTCACTTTCAGTAGTTAATACGAATGATGTGGAAGCCTTCGGATTAAGGGGACGAATCAGCACCAAGCCAACACGAAGACGAAATCAATGCGTACTTGAAAATAGGTTTCAATCGGATCTTTGCGGAAATGATAATGCAAATCTACCACCCAAAAAAGAAAACCGTGAATACACTAAATGTGATGATCGCACCGCGCAACTTAGAACAACAACTTTCAAGAGATAATAAACTATAATCAGGTTTATCATTGAACAATAATGCGTCCTTGTTAATAAATATGTGCAGATTACAAAAATCAAAATACAGATCAGAAGCAGGATTTAACATTAGCGAATGAAACATTTTGAAAACATTGTTCTCGAATACAACTAACGCTAACTCAGCGCGAATCATTGTTACTTAAAATCACAATAAGACTCGTCCGACCTCATCCATTCACTCCCGATCGCAAATTGTTCCCTTGATATTGAAATAATTGACTCGGTCAAGCGCCTAAGCATCTATTTTTCTAAATCATTGGACTTCTTTCTATATTCTAATCAAATTACCTCCACGGAAAAAACACTTCTCTGCGACTCGCGTTATTCAAAGCCTACGTCCAACCCTCTCGTCTCCTATTCAAGTGAATATCACTCTCACCTTGATCTCCTCCTATGCCACTGAACAGATCGCTTCACAAGTTCTGAAGCGTGTCTTCCTTGATAATCAAAACTAACGGGAGCGCCTGCTCCTTGCAAATCTTCCCTCTTTACAGTTTATTCGACTCTTACGAGTTATCAAATTTATTCATAAGATCTCAGCTTGCCCTGCAGTGACGAAATTTAATCATCCGAGTCATCCTTACGTCACGCACAACATCAAATCTTCAATTCCATCCAACCATACTCCCTATGTTTTAACAAGATCTATCTCTTTCCAAAGCCACAAGTGTATTTAACGCACTACCTATAGAAACTAAACTCACTCCAGCACAATATTAAGAAGGCGATTCTAATGCACTTCTTTAACAAATCCTCATGCGAGAACTCTGACCGGAAGCGCAACGAGTTCCTTCTTCATCCGTAATACTATTTTATTTATCTCTAAGATATCGAACATTTCGGATCGTTAAGTTTCTTCTCGTCTAGGGTCCAAATTAGACACATACTTTAGACTCTAAGCATCGCAAATTGTCAACTCATACTTACTAATTCTGTTTACTTCTTACACTTTTATATTATTCTATCATAATTGTTCTAATAAATCTTCTCATTTTATTTCACTTCTAGCAGTCTTACATTCGTTAGACTGAAGGTAAAAATCCTGAACATTTCAATGATATTCTGACTCGTTACAAGCCTTAATCTGGTCGATTATATCCTAGATAACTGAAATTTCTCTTCAGGAAGAACTAACACGAGGTATTTGAAAACACACCCTTCTCAATTTTTAACAGTCTTATCGTTAAATATTTTGCTAGTCACTATTTCACTCAACTAAAAATTTCCATACTTTTCTGTTGCATCTCGACCTTTCAATTGTTAGGCAAGGTTGCCTCTGTTGCCAAACAAAATTTTTTTTACTATTATTTGTTAAAAAATATTTAATTCAACTATGTATGTGTATTTTTTAATCATTTCAACTGTTTTATCAGTTGGCTGTTGTTTTCATATGAAAATTTCTTATTATTTTGATTATTAATTAAGCAAAGTATTAGCTAGATGACCTAAATAAATATAATTCACCATAATATAAAAACTTACAAACAAATGATGCGCCTAGAGACGGAATAGTATTAGTATTACGAATAAAAGTTTGGTGGCAATAGCTTTACCTTGGTAATAGTTAAAATTATAGTGTCGATATCTCGAACATAAATTCAAATGTAATGCGCAAATAAGTCACTGGACCAATGAGAACACAGGCATTCCATAAACTAACCATGTTCGACCTGCACCTTAACATGATTGTAAAAACAAAGTCTTCAAGTAAATGCTGTGCAACGTTACAAAGAAGTTAGGAGTCGTATAGCTAAGATACTGTCACTGCTAATGTCCCTTATTAGGACTAGTAATAGTATTCACGGACAATAACTCGAAAGTTAGGTAGTGTGTAACGACACAAATTAATGGCCGACATATTGCGTAAATTAAATTCAATTTTATTTACGTTGCACCAATGAGAAAAAAGAGAAACTTGCCGTTTAACCAATAGTGTGCAAGTAGGCATGGCATGCTATTTAAGCACGGCAATTTACCATGCAAGTCAGTTGTTGCATTTGCATTCTGCCTTGCGTCACGCGTGTGCATTCTGTCGGCTGTCAATACCTACGCTGGTGATTTGATAGTTTCACCAACAATTGGCTACATCCGTGACTCATCTTGTTGCGGTATAACCAGCGAGACGAGCCAATTCATTGCAGAACCTGAACGACGTTATCCACATCGTGATTACAGCTCAACCACGGGAGCGACAACTCAACCAGAGTCCACCCAAAGCTCTAGAACATCTTCACACTCTGAACAATTCAGGAGAACGCATTACCAGGCCCTCTTAAGGGCCCCCTTTCAGTAACAAATCTCTATTCAGAGCACGTTAACCGAGTTTGTAACGTCGTACGGCATTTACTTGAAGCCTGGGCGTTTACGAAATTGGCGACCGCGCCGGGATACTGATTATTGTTCTGATTTTTTTTGGTATAAATAAAATTGACTTCCTTTTTCATTTATTTGGGATAAAATAGATTAACATTTGCGTTTTCTTTACCCTAATCGTGGTCTTCTGGGAATTTTGTTGGGTGTATATTCGTGGATTTGTGTTGAATTGTTTTTTGGGGGATATAATAATAAAAAATTGGCATCAAAGGTCAACGGGGCCTCTGTTCATCTTTTCTACGTACAAAACGGTACCGTACGTACTCGACAGGCACAATTGCCGATTTTTGGAAGCAGTCACTGTGACGTGTTGCGGTCATTCAACTGTGGAAGCTTTTTGTGGGTAAGCGTTTCATTAAAGTATATTTATATATTTTCATATTGCTTATAATTTATGCTTTTAAGATCCCGTAAGATTGTTAAAATGTCAGGTCCAATTTTAGATATTGATGTTCCTATTTGGGATGGAGATAGTGAGCTATTCTTTATGCGCGTAGACTCCGCTTTCTCCCCGTTTCCTGATTATGACAGTCATCAAAAACTGTCAAAGGTTTTTGTTAAACTACCTTCTGAATTGCAGCGACGGATTTATTCTAAGCTTGAGGCCATTAGGAAGCTACCTAATCCCAATTTGGGCCTACAATACGAGGTAGAATACTTGCTTGGACCCACGGAAACTAAGCAGATAATAAACAAATATGCGCTGTTAGATATTCCAAATCTTGGCCCCATCGAAATACTGAGAGAATTACTAAAACTTTGGTATAAAACTAACATTTCTGACCATGAGGCTAAGGTTGTTTTTATTAACAATCTTCCCCAAACATTAAAACTCTTTGCCAGACAGCTCCCCAACACTCTCTCTATAGATGACTTATCTGAGAGATGTGAGTTAGAATATAGGGTTTTGGAACCCAAAGTGAATCCATCATCCTTTTCTTCACGGCCGCAAGATAGAATCTCCTCCTTAGAGAGAACAGTGGCGAACATTGCCAAAGTTCTAGAAGGATTGGCCATTACCAAATCCGAGATAAATCAAGTGAATGCTCGACCAAAATTCGTTTCCAAGTCAAATTATAATGGTAGGCGGCGATCGAGATCTCCGCAATCCTTTAATAAATATGCTCCAAAGAACTGGTGTTATAACCACCAGAAGTTTTTTATGCTCGCCAAGTTTGTCTTTGTCGTTCCGAAGAATTTCCGAATGAGTGTCAATTTCTACAGCTGACGGAGAGGACAACAGACCGCAGGCACAAGGGTGCATCAGTATCAGGAAACGTCTGGCGCAGGAAGTAGAAGACCGTACTTTCTGCACATCAACGGCATCAACGGCGCTCCAGGGAAGAAGCCAACTAAAATCCGACATCCCTGTCGACTCTTTTCGTCCACGCCGAATTTTTCACATAGAGAACCAAACAGACAACGCCGGTCGCAATCACCAGCCTACTTGTTTGCATGACCCGGCCAAACAGCCCAACGAAATTCTGCACCTTCTTGATTTCAAAACTGGCGAAAAGTTCATCGTAGACACAGGTGCGGCAGTCTCAGTTCTCAAAGGTGATTCAATGGCCGAGATGTCGCTAGGCGTTCTTCTCGCAACAGCTACAGGCGAGCCCATACCAACTTATGGCTGCCAATACCGCACACTCAACATAGGTGTACGACGTGAATTTTCCCACAACTTCATCATTGCCAAGGTCTCACATAATATAATAGGCCTTGATTTCCTTCTAAAATTTCGGCTCATTTTTGATCTTGCCAATCAAAAGATCATCGACCCCTCCACCGGACTTGAACAAAGCTTTTGGACACTTGCCTCCGAGCGTTTGGAGTTACAGGTCATTCAACTAACCCCAGTGCATCATTCAGCAGAGATATCAGCAGCTCTTCGAAAATACAAATCGCTTTTCGATCTTAATAAGTCAGAGCTACGAGTCTCCAACACGATGCATCATATCGTCACAGAAGGACAACCTATTGCACTCAAGAAGCGACCACTGGCTCCTGCTAAGCTGAAAGCTTTCCCAAGAAGAATTCTCAAGACTTTTGGAAGAGGGAATCATCACACCATCGAAAAGTTCATGGGCGTCACCACTGCATTTAGTCTCTAAATCAAACGGATCGTACAGAGCCTGTGGAGACTAGCGTAAGCTTAATTCAGTGACAAAATCTGATGCATATCCTATTCCAAATATTAACACTTTACTTGAAAAACTCAACGACAGCAATTTCTTCTCAGTGATTGACCTCAGACAAGCCTACCATCACATCCCGGTAGCACCAGAGGATATCGAGAAAACTGCAGTCATCACTCCATTTGGCCTTTTCGAATATCTTTACATGCCTTTTGGACTTAAGTGTGCTACTCAGACATTTCAAAGATTCATGGACAACATACTTCGCGACGACTCTGCTTATTGTATGTCATATCTCGATGACATTGTGGTATTCAGTCCAGATCTAGAATCTCATGCGAAACATCTACGAAATGTCCTCTCGCGCTTATACAACCACGGACTCAAGATCAACTGTGACCAGACGCAGATTGCAACTTCATCCGTCGACTTCTTAGGGCATCGTATCACGGCCCAAGGTATTCAACTGTTGCCGTCAAAGACGAATTCAATCAAGAATATCAAGTCACCAAGGACTTTGAGCGATTTGCAGAAAATCCTGGGAGTACTAAACTGTTGTCGCAAGTTCCTTCCGGGCCTTTCAAAACAACTTTATCCTTTGTGCAGGCACCTGCGGAACCGAAAAGGACATAGCAAGAATTCCATAATTGCTTGGTCATCCGAAGACGAGGAATTACTTCGACTTGCCATCAACTCGTTAGCAAATGCCACAATGCTAACGCATCCAGATTTCGAAAAGCCATTTCTACTCACGACAGATGCTTCTGAATTCGCTATTGGAGCCATTTTGGAACAAGAGATCGACGGAGTTCGGAAGCCTATCAGTTTCTACTCGCGTACTCTCCAACCAGTAGAAACGAGGTACGACACTTTCGGCCGAGAACTTCTCGCCATCCACGACGCAGTGCGCCATTTTATCAGCATCATTGGCAGTAGCAGATTTGTTGTTTTCACAGATCATGCACCACTAGTTAGCGCACTTCGAAACGCAACTTCATCTATCGCCAAGTACCCTGCCAGAGTGGAAAGACAGCTTTCTCGTCTAAGCGAATGGCAATTTGACGTCTTTCACGTCAAGGGCAAACAGAACTTCATTGCAGATGCCCTGTCCAGGCCAGACGTCTCTCTACAACCACCTTCGCCGTCACTATTCACTGTCAACTCCGTGGCACTCAGTGAACCTGCACTAACGCCAACTCTCCTGCGAACTGAACAACGCGGTGACATTCACATTCAAAGATCAATAGCCCGTCACCCAACCAAGTTCATATGCCGTCTGTGGGAAGGCTTACCAATTGTTTACTTCACGTGTACGCAGCCCAACAAGCCAGTTCTGCCGACCAGCCTTCAGAGAAAAGTTTTCGAATCAATTCATTCAATTTCTCACCAAGGAAGCCAAGCGACTGTCCGACTTCTTACAGATCGTTTCTGGGGTCACAGACTTAGGCAGAATGTTAAACGATGGGTCTCAGAGTGTGCAATTTGTCAGAAAAACAAGATCACACGACACACTCGTTCTAAGTTGCAACATTTTCGATCTACTTCTCGCCTAGCCATCGTCCACATCGACATAGTTCATCTGACAAAGGTTCAAGGTTTCAGCTACCTTCTAACTATGATCGATAGATTTACACGGTGGCCTGCGGCATTACCTCTTGGCACCATTTCTGCAGATGAAGTAACTAACGGTTTTATCTCTGCATGGATATCCAATTATGGTGTTCCCAATGAGGTCATCACGGACAGAGGCACTTGCTTCTCATCTGATCGTTTCAAAACCACCTTGCGGTACATGGGATGCATCTTACGCCAGACGACTGCCTACCATCCCCAAGCTAATGGCATGGTAGAGAGAATGCATAGGGAACTCAAAGCAGCTTTAGCATCCTCGTCCATTAATGGCAACTGGGTCGATGCACTACCTTTAGTTCTGCTTGCCATGCGTTCCCGTACTCGTGAATCCATTAAAACGTCTGCGTCACAACTCTTGTATGGCATGAATCTACGCCTGCCTAGTCAGCTCCCACGTCTACTACCGGCACAAGATGACCCACAAGACGAAGCTACCCGCCTTCGACTTCATTTCGGTAACATGTCTGAATAGCAGCCGAGACATACGCCTCGTCCAGTCTTCGTTCACCCACAGGTCCACTATTGAAAGAGAGTACTCGTTCGCAACGACAATGATGTTGCACCACTACAACCGAAGTATCGTGGTCCTTACCCGATTTTGCTCAGACAACCCAAATACTTCATTATTATGCAAGGCGCTACACCGACATCAGTAAGCATAGACAGGTTGAAATCGTTTATCGAACCGCTTGATCCTGAGAGCGTTCAACCTTCTGCACACGTCTCAGGCTCCGTCTGCCCACAATGTCAATGTCCTGCTTTGTATAACACGTAATTGATTTTTTTAATCATTAACATTATCTATCAAAATTTTTTAACCTTACGTTATTTTTCGTATTTGTCTCACTTGGCATAACCAACTGTTTTTAGCTAACAATTGTGTAGCATTTTTGAACAGTTCTTTGGTATTATGCCATCTCTGAGGCAATGTTCGTGTACATATTTTTATGCAGTTACCTTTGATTTTAATGTATATATTTTTACATTATAATGTATTTCTCACACATGACATTACACTGCCTATTTTGGTATGACCAGCTACTTAGAGCTAACGCTTTCGTGTAGCAACACTAAGTAGTGATCAGCTTCATATCATGGTACAGGCCACTTTCAATGCATATCTCAACTTTATTAATTGCACAAAGACCACTTTACAAATGTCATGACCACAACGTCGAGCAATCTAGCTCCTTTGTTCGTATACAAACCCATTGACGACGATCCAACCTGCTTAGGTTTTAACTTAAACCTAGCAAATTCAGAGGCGATTTACCTCGAAATCTTCACGCTGCGGCTCCCAAAACTTACACTGCTCTATTTTGCCTCACGTGGTATGACCGACCACTAGAGCTAACAATTTGTGTAGCTACATCCGTGACTCATCTTGTTGCGGTATAACCAGCGAGACGAGCCAATTCATTGCAGAACCTGAACGACGTTATCCACATCGTGATTACAACTCAACAACGAGAGAGACAACAACAACCAGAGTCCACCCAAGGCTCTAGAACATCTTCACACTCTGAACAATTCACGAGAACGCATTACCAGGCTCTCTTATGGGCCCCCTATCAGTAACAAATCTCTATTGAGCGCACCTTAACCGAGTTTGTAACGTCGTACGGCATTTACTTGAAGCCGGGGCGTTTAGAAAAGTTTGGTGGCAATAGCTTTACCAGTAATAGTATTCACGGAAAATAACGCGAAGGTTAGGTAGTGTGTAACGACACAAATTAATTGCCGACGTATTGCGTAAATTAAATTAAATTTTATTTACGTTGCACCATTGAGAAAAAAGCGAAACTTGCCGTTTAACCAATAGTGTGCAAGTAGGCATGGCATGCTATTTAAGCACGGCAATTTACCATGCAAGCCAGTTGTGGCATTTGCCTTCTGCTTTGTGTTACGTGTGCGTGCTGTCAGCTGTCATTACCTACGCTGGTTATTGGATTTGTTTCACCAACATTTGGCAACATCCGTGACTCATCTTGTTGCGGTACAACCAGCGAGACGAGCCAATTAATGCAGAACTTTAATAAAGTTTTCTACATCGAGATTACAACGCAACAACAGAAGGAAACACAGCTCAGAGTCAACTCAAGGCTCTAGGACATCTTCCCACTCGGTATTTGCCGGAGAACGCACGACCAGGCTCTGTTAAGGGCCCACTATCAGAACAATAACTCTATCCATAGCACCTTAACCGAGTTTGTAATGTCGTACGGCATTTACTTGAAGCCGGGGCGACCGCGCCAGGATATTGATTATTGTTCTGTTTTTTTGGTATAAATAAAATTGACTTTCTTTTTCATTTATTTGGGATAAAAATAGATTAACATTTGCGTTTACGTCTTCTTTACTCTGATCGTGGTCTCCTGGGAATTTGGTTGGGTATATATTTGTGGATTTCTGGTGAATTTTTTTGGGTTATAATAATAATAAAACGAAAGCAATTTCATTGATCTACCTGATCCTTCGGGAAACCAGGATCTAGGACTTGTTATTGACAGTGATGCATTGATAGAATTAATGTTAAAAATAAAATCAAAAAAACAAAAAGTTCACCTTGGTATATCGATTGATAACCTACTTCAATTACCTTTAAATTTTATGAATGCGCTCTGCAATTTTATAAATAGAATATTGAAGGATGGGAAATTACCAATCGATATATTAACGATAGTAGCTAAACCATTGCCTAAAGTAAGTAAGCCAAAGTGCGCCAGTGATTATAGATTAATCTCTATTATCCCTTCGTTTTTGAAGATAATAGAACGATTGATACTAGATCATTTAGAACGTATGTTGCCGGCTGATTTTGATATGTGCCAACACGGCTTTACAAAAGACAGGTCGACAACTACTAATATTCTCTCTATGTGGAAACATGTAATTACATTAGATGAGAAAAAGTTAGATGCATTAATTGTATTCATAGATATCTCAAAAGCTTTTGACTCTATATCTTTTGATGCTATTTTGAATGCGATTAATTTATTGAATATTGATCCGAATATTTTTAGATTACTTAGATACTATTTATATAATCGAAGAATGAGTATTCAAGTAAATGATTTGATTTCTAATTCGAAAAGGGTAACAAGTGGAGTTCCACAGGGATCAAGTTTGGGGCCAATTTTATTTAAAATTGTATTTGCATATTTGGAAACTAAAATCCCTAATGTTCGAGTTTGCA